>APFE030304049.1:0-10189 GCA_000404065.3 Pinus taeda
AAACTGAATGACATCGGGCTTTGTCGAAATGACACCCTCCAAGCATATGCTATCCCCGTCAAGCTTGTCATCCAAAAATAATCGGGGTACTCGCCAGAAATGGTGGGGGAAATAAAGGAACCGTAACCGTCGTCATCGGTAGTATGTCGCTCTTGAACATGGCACTGTTTGCATTCGTGTTTGGGTGGGGACATCTCATCTCGCTTCACTTTTTCCTCCATGGGTTTGGGTTATCCTATTTGGCCACTCATTTGCTCATTGTCGTTTCATTACTACCTCTGATCATTTGACCCCCAAATACTGCCAAATCCGTCATTGTGCCGCCGATATGTTCAAGAGAAGTTGACCTCTGCAAGTACAACCTCCCTCTGATATTTCACGCAAAACAAACTTGTCTCTGCCCATCTCACGTCGATGATGTGGGAAACATTATGGCCCACCTTCAATAAATATCACTTCCTGTCGACTTCAACTCATTATCCAGGAGTGACCTAGAGACTCCCTTCAGGTACCTCGGAGCCTGCATGCCTCAATGGTAGGTTCTTCGTGTTCGACGTGAGGTTTTCATCATTGGCCTCCGATCGAATGACTCCGCGGGTGTTTGACATCGGCTCATTCATTCACATGTCGTGGATTGTACCTATAGTACCTTGAGGACCATCGTCATCATTGGTGGCCCCTCTCACGTCCGTTAACAACTTTCATTATTGGCTGGTAATCAGACGATGTTCAAGCATGTTCGACTTCGACACATATATTCACATGTTTGAACTTGTACTTTGTTCGGGTTCAGATGGAGCGCAAGACCCTGGTTCTAGTCCATTGTGGACCAGGTTGCGATTTTGTGGGACATCGTTACATGACTCATTGATGGATGGCTGCGACCATACCTGAGTCCCCTCAAGGATGGCTGCGACCATACCTCTTATTATTATGGTCTTTCCAGCTGGGTGGCTGCGTCCACACCACAGACCTTGTTTCCATATGTCTTTTGGATGGCTGCACCCATGCCTAGACTGCATGTAATTGAAATATCAGTTGTATCCGCCTGCAGGTTCTCTCCGGTGGTGTTCCATTCCAGCAGTCTTGTAAAGCATTTCACCCCTCCCACTCTCTCGGGCTTCATGCTTTAGGGGGCATCTGTTACACAGTAAAGTGTCACTGCCATCATGTCAGTCTCCCTACTGTGCTATAAACCACATTCCCCTATGCTCATGCTCCTCAAAATGGCTAAAAACCCTCTTTGCCTAAGTTAAATGAATCATCGCATCTGTTTATTTAATAACCGCGCTGACAGGCGGAGGTCAATGTTACTGTTGCGCTGCCAGCGCGGAAGCACACGTCTTTTCCGCGCTGGTCCCATTTTACGGACAGCGCACCCTCCGTTTGCCCTGTTGAGTGCTGACCAGACCTCCTCTATAGTTGATCTGCGATGTCAGCGCGCCAGCTCAGTGTCTCACCCGCGCTGATCCTGTTTGGGCGAATTTGTTCTAACAACCAACCTTCCAGAACCCTCCAGACTTGGTTGTTAGCATTTTTGAGGTCACCATCCTTTCTCTGGCATGTCTATTTGACTGACCATCCACTTATCTTGGGGGAAAGCTCATCCTTTACCTATTCATGGAGACTCCTTCTCCTTTATAAGCCTCCTCCATTGCCCATGAGCAGCTAGATTTTGAGTTTTTGGTTTTGGAACATATAGACTTTGATTGAGGAATTCTTAGTGCATTAGTGCTGCTCTTTGTAGGCATTTGGTGTGTTGTGTGAGGATTGCTTTGAGCTTGAGGAAGGTCATGCGTTTGTTGCCTTGTATGTGAGAGAGAGACCTCTTTGACTTGGGAGATTTGCTTCAAGGTGAATGTTTGGAAGACATGCTGGCTGGACCCTCTAGAGAAGGACTCAGCGTCAGGACTTCGGTTGTACCTTACTCTATTTTCTGATTAATAAAGATAGATGACTACTCTTATGGTTTCCATTTCCATTTTGTTCCTTATGAAGATTAATGTATTGTATTCCTTCCTGACTGATACATAGTTGTTTAGTAGAATTTTAGCCCTTGTTTGCTCTCTCATTTGCTTTGTGCAGGTGTTCTTCCGCAAGGATAGCGGAGAATTGTGATCGGCATGGAGCGAAGGAGCGCAGAGGATATCTCTTCGACAAACATAGCGTTGGAATCCAAGTAGGTTTCTCTTACCCACTTGTTTAATTACAACTTAGGAACCTACAGTGTAGCATTGTTTGATTGTTGCTAGACCCCCTTTGGGCTAGTAGGGATCGCCTCTATCCGTAGAGGGGATTTACCTCTCCAACAATTTCCATCCCTGTGGCCAAGCTAAAGAGCCTCAGGGTTCTAGTGAGGGAAATTATGTCCTGAATGCCTCCATCCAAGAAAATGAGGATATCATCCACAAAGAGAAGGTGAGTTATTGAGAATTGATCTGTAACCTTGAGACCTTTGAGATTCCCAACCACCTTCTCTGCAAGAATCTTCTGCTAAGGCCTTCCATAACGAAGAGAAAGAGTAGGGGGGAAAGGGGGCATCCTTGTCTGAGTTTCCTCTCGGCCCGGAAGGTGGGGGAGGCCAACCCATTGATCAATATAGCAAAGGAAACTGATGTGATACAACACATGATCCATCTAATGAAATCAAGTGGGAATCCCAGGTGGGTGAGTAACATCCTAAGATATAGCCAACTGACCTTATCAAATGCGTTTTAGAGGTCGATTTTAAGCATCATTCCTTTTAGGTTCTTCAACTTGATGGAGTGGATGGCCTCATGTATTTCCCTGTTTTGAAGGAAGGAAAATTGTTCCGAGGAGATGTGCTCTGAAAGGATAGGCTTGATTCGATTGGCTATAATATTGGCAATGATTTTGCAAAGGAAATTGCAGAGGGATATAGGGAGAAAGTCATTGAAGGAAAGAGGAGAGTCCAATTTGGGAATAAGGGAAATGCAAGTGGAGTTGATAGGATCATGAAGTTTACCACTTTTCTGAAATTCTTCCACTACTGCTAGAAGGTCAGGACCAAGTATATCAAAGAATGTAAGATAGAACTCCACAGGCCAACCATCTGGTCCCAGGCTTCTATCTCTTTTAAACCATTTCAAGGTGCTCCCCAATTCCCCCAGGGAGACTAGCTTTATGAGATCCACCATACTGTCTGGCTCCACGAATCTGGGGAAAAACCCAGCAGTCCGAATGATATTGGGCAATGAAACACCTGGAGGGGCTTTGAACAATTATTTGAAGTGTGAGATGCCAAGTTGTGACAACGATGCAGGAGTGTTTTCCGGCGAGCCTTGGTTAGAGGGTAGCTGCCAAATAGTGTTGTTGGCTCTCCTTCCATTTGCAAATTTGTGGAAGAATTTAGTGTTGCCATCCCCCGCTTCTAACTAGATGGCCCTGCTTCTAAGTCGCCAAGTTTCTTCCCGGGACAATAAGACCTTAGGTCTCTGGGCTTCCAACTCAACAAGTTGGACTTTTGTTCCAAAAGAGTTGTAACCTTTGCCTTTCTCATCCATTAGATTTGTTGATTGAGGTGGTGCAAGTTATTGCAGAAACCCACAGCCTTCCACCCTCCAGATGTAAGGGGACGATACCTCTAGCAGTCAGTGACCATCTTAAGGTAGTCAGGGTCTTTAAGCCAGGTCGAGTTAAACTTGTAGGGGGCTCGAGGTTTGACAGTGGATCCTACCAAATATATAGGTAAGTGGTCAGATATTCCTCCAGAGCCCACCCATTGTCTAAAGATGGAAAAAGTCAGCAACAGGTCTTCATGGATGAAGAAACGGTCCAGTCTTCTCCTTAGGGAAGCTTCCCCTATTCTTTTGTTATGTTAGGTAGGCATCTTCTTATTCATAGGTACATATATTAGACCATGTTGTTCTAGCAGAGAGCTCAACTGATCCAAGAGGGAGTCCAATTGTGAGTGATGGCCCCATGACTCTTCATGACCAATGGTGAAATTAAGGTCACCCCCCATAATAGTTGAGGATATGATCATCGAGTTCTCCAGGAGATGATTCTAGAAGTGCAACCTATTTTGATGGGGGGCATAAATATTAATAATACACATCTATTTGCCCCGGGTAGCTGAGAAAAGGTCCATACCAAGGAAACCAAGACCACCACAAGAGGCAATCACCTTGATGGTCCGAGGGTTGATTCCAAGGGCGAGTCCCCCAGAACGGCCCACTGCATCCATAGCTTGAAAGTACCATTCAGGCATGATGCTCAAAAGAATTTTTACAATATGTTCAAAAGGCCCCAAGGTTTCTTGTAGGAAGATTATGTCACATGGTTGACAGCTCAGAAGTCTCTTGAGGGCCAGTTTTTTTGGGGGCTGGTTAGGCCCCTAAAATTAAAGGAGAGCCATTTCATTAGGAGACCTTGGGTAGGGTGTTTGCTGCTCTAAGCACCTAATCGATGGTATTTTGATGTCTTTGGGCAACGTCATCCCTTGCAATTTTAATTGCTTTGGCTAATATGGAAGGACGCCCTTCAAAGGGCTTATGGTTTATGGATCTGAGAGATATGTCCAGGCCCAGTGCATCTGGGGTGGCTTACCTACGAGAACGGAGATTATAGACATGAGGGCCCAGGGAAGTGAAATAAAATGTCAAAGGGATATTGTCCAGTCTAGTAATTGATGGGGGGGTAGTGATGTAAATTGGCTAGAGAAAATGTGCATGAAATAGAAGCAATATATACACAAGTGGGGGGAGCAGACGAAACCTCAAAGACAAAGAATTTATTAAAATGCAATACAGAGGAGCAGGGAGCAAAGGCAGTACCTGAAGAAGGAGCATCTTCCACTGCAGATCTGGATCTGGTCGTAGGAGAAGATGGAGGCCGCTTCTGGGATGCACTGGAGTTCTGAAAATTATTCCCAACATCTTCCTTTGTACCATCTAGATCTGGGGGTAGCACATCCACCATTGGCTCTTCTGATAGCCTGTGCACTGATCCCTTACCTGCAATAGATGAATTCATGAGAAGGGGAAAATCCTTGTATCGGTGTCTAACCTTGTGGCAGCGTCTACACCGGAATGGCACTCCTTTATAATCTATATTTTTTCTGCTGGAAAAATGACGCCAGAGCAAGGTAATATTCTCCTCCAGCCTAGCTCGAGTGTCCAAATGAACCAGTATATGGGCCATGGTCATGATCCCAGACAATTCAAAGGATTGGTCGTGGTCCATATAGGTACCCAATGCATCTTTAATACGCTTAAAGATAGTGGGGGTCTAGTATTGCAGAGGAAGACTTGGAAGCCAAACCCAAATAGGACCAGCCCCCAACTGTTCACACTCAGGATCGAACAAGGGATCCCATCGCTTTAGCAAAACAGGCACCAATTCTATGTGCTAGAACCTCGAGAGGATCCAGTCTGTGTATTCCTCCCTGTGGAAATGGAGAGCAAACCAACCCCTCGCTAGAACATGAATAATGGGTAATTATTTGAGAAGGGAGCCCCAAATTTCCTCAGTCTAGAGGCGCAGCTTCTCAACAATGTAGCTTCTCCTACAAACATGCCCTACAAGAACCTTCTTAGCTGTGTTATCCACTTCACCCATTGAGTGATCCTCACCCAGGGCCAGCTTGATGTCCCTGTCTCATGCCCTAAGACACTAGCCCTTTTTTTGTTTTTCGGAGCGCCTAGCCGTCGGGTAGCGTTTTAGCAATCCGCAGATGCCTTGATTAATAGTTTGTGGGGTGGAGGGGGTGGATTTGGGGGTAGGAATAGGGGAGACAATGCAGCTGGAACAAATGGGGGTGCTAGGGTTAGGGTTAGTCACTGAAGGGCAAGATGGACCAGCAAGGAGATGAGGGTTAGGAGGAAGAGATTAAGGTAATGAGCCAGGGATGGGTGCAAATCCAGGTGGAGTGGAGATGTGGGGAAGCTATGATGGAGGCGCATCAAAAGTTGGTGATGCTTGTAGGAAGGAACCCAATAGGTTTAAGGTCTTCGGGGAGAGAGGGGGGCAGTCCAACCCAAGAACATTTTCAAGGTGAATAGGGGAAGGGTGGGGCGCCAAGGAAGATGGTCTACCATGAGCAGGGAAGGAGGATGACAACAGATGCCTAAGAGCAGCAGGAAGACCCGAAATTGACATGGCACGTTATGAGCTTCTGTTGACCTCGTGAAGCGGAGGGCCCATTGTTTTATCTACCCCTTCCATGTTCTTGGAACCGCCAGTAAAAGGAGGGAGCACTTGCCGGGAGAAACGGGTAGATCACCGTTAGAGTGCCTACAGTAACAATGAGAAATTGGGTTAATGGTGTCATTCTGATGCCATGAGGATAGCAGTGAACAACCCATCAACTGTCAGTGACAAGGTTAGAACCACTATGAGAGAAGCACCTCCTTTGGTGCAGCTAGGGTTTCGCCATGAGAGCTAGGGTTTCCCAGAGGGGTTAGAGGATTATCTTAGTCTTTCATGCTTAACATTATTTAAGTGACTATGAAAATAATGTATTAAATTACAAAGTTGTGGCATTAATAATGTCCTTTTAATCAACTCAAACATATATCATTCTATGTGTTAACACATGACATTTTATTTATAATATTTTCAACAAAAATCACCTCAAATTTCAAAATTTTAAAAATTCATGGTTTCTAAATTCAAAATTTGAAGACATCGCTTCTCAATTCACTTCTAAATTCAGAATTCATCTAATAACAAGAATCACATCTTATCAGACTATAAAACTATTTAATCAATTATTAGCATTTTTTTCTAATAATATAATTTTTTTTGTTTGCTAAGTTGTGTGAGTCTTGAGATGACTACACGCTTAACCTTTGGCTTGAGAAACCGTGACCTAGGGGCATCTCATCCATTAAAATCATCTGGGGATCACACCTGACCACACTAGCCCTTAACATGGCTGGATTTTTGCCCACGAAGTTTCAAACCAGTTACCTTCACATCACAAAGTGCCTTAATAGTACACCCAATCATTGTCTATTCTATGCTCTATGGGCTTCTAATAATATAAAATTGTTTTACAAATATTATTAAATTATAAAATTATTTAGTTAATCATTAATGTTTTTTTTGTAAGTCTGAACTTCCATTAATTGCCAGCAAAAATTACATACAAAGCCATATATCTGTAGGTCTCACCCTAACCAGGCTTGTTGACCATAACTAACTAATGCTTACAAACTATCCAAAATAAACATAGTGCCACCATCTAGAGCCTTTTAGGCCAAAAATACAGATAAAATAAGCAAAACTCCAGAAATCATACCTGATCATCAGAAGTAATATACGTTGAATTATATGGCCTTATACCCGAAGGAGGTGGAGGGTAGTAAGTGCAATTAGCATGTTGTTTCAAGTGAGCCATACATGCTTCCGACTTGTCCAATTTCTTAGAAAAAAAAAATTCTACACCGTACTACAACCACATGTTCATGAAGGTGGCACTAAAAATACTGAAATTGATTGAGAGAACAAACTAGTGCTTGATGCTCCTCTTGGTGAGTTTCATCTTGTTCCTCCAACAATGTCTGCAACAATTGTCTATTTTTCCTCTTAATCATAACTTTTGGGGGGTGCCTGGCCAAGCAACAGTTGGAGCCATGACCCCCCCTCCCACGGTCACCCTGTTGTGCTTTATCGCCGCCTCTCCATTGACTAGCCACAAATCTAGTCGTTTGACCACGACCCCGGGGCAGTGCTTCCACTGAGGCTGCAACCACCACAACATCATGAGAACTCCACCTGGTTGGCTTCATCTTGCTACCAATACCACCACCAACAACACCCGCTACCTTGTCTCCAGAAGATAGATGGCGTTGGCACAAAATATCCACCACCAACTGCCAATGCAAAGAGAGCGAGCTAATAAGGCCGCCAACAAACGAACTACCCCAAGGGTGCCTAGGCTCATGAGAAAACCAACCACAAGCATAGAAACCAAACACTCTAGAACCAACATGATGAAATGTCTCCCTACCTAGCCATAAATGCAACATCCAACCAACATATAGAGACCCAATGCCACAGGTGAGAACACCAACACCACATATACAAGCCACGCACTAACGGTGAGAAGTCTCAAAATGCCCAATTACCCACCAGACCAGCCATACTAATCACAATAAACACTTCAAAGCTCTTAGCCCACTCAACGCAGAGCACCACCACCTGAACCAAAGAATATCCCGAGAAGAAGAGTTAACTAAACCCCAAACCAGGACCAAAAAGGAGAACCCAATTTCAATAGCAGCCAAAGACCTAGGTACAGAGAGCCACTTTCTATCATGCTCTCTCGAGAACAGGACTACTCACATACATAAAATGCAAATAGAGATAAATGAAACACTCCTAGAGGAGTCCATTTATTGACCACCACAGTTAGGAGTTCTCTATGGAAGACCAGACCCCGAGTTCAAGAGGTCATTTTCCCACAAGGCTCTAGCTTACACTATAGGAAAGCTCAAAAGCTAAGAAATCGAACCAAGAGCCAAAAGGATGACCATAAAGCATGCATAAAAGGAAACCACGAATTAACAGGACCCTCTTACCCACTAAAAATTCTAGGTTCTCAATCAGGCAACACAAATTTCCTCCATCACCACGAAATTGATGACATCACCTCAACATGTAGATATACAGTTTCCTAGTAAGGACCCATCGAAAAACACTGAGCATGCCTTCTCTCCACCCAATCGGGCTAACATACAGAGAAGGTGTAGATTGAGTCCTATTTGGAGCCATAAACACTCTATATTCCGATTGCCACCATTGTAATTGCAACATTCCTTCACACACGCTTACCACTGCGCTTAACCTGTACTCTATGCGAGTTGATGGCTTGCCTGCCAGCCCCTCACCTTGATGTATCTCGTTATGCATACAACCACCTAGGAGAAGCATGCCCAACTCCTGTTGCCTCGGGATCCTGCACTCCCATAGGGGAATCATTAATGGAATTTTAAATTATTATTTAAATTCAAATAAATTTGTTCAAATATTCACAATTCTTTTTGAAAGAATTTACTCCTCTATAATAATATGTTATGATTAATGAAATTACAAAAAATAATAAAATAAATAAAAATAAAAATTATAATTTATATTAAAATATAAAGAAATATTATTTATTATTTTTATGGGTATATTGCATAAAAAAAAAAAATAAATTAATAATCATAATTAATATTGTATATAAGAAATATATATGTCAAGTGGGTCTAGCTTGGGTGATAGAGAAGAGTCGCTATTATTGTCCCCATTCAATGCCAGTCCCACGAATATTTACATGTTCACTCATTGGGAGCCATTTCTACATGATATATAACCAACACACACATATAACTTAGATCCATCTTAACTTTGGATCTATCAAATCTCTAGAGTTGCAAACCTTTCCTTCACTTATTGTGTCAAGATTTTGACCTAGTCAAATAAAATAAAATTAGAAAAACAAATTAATAATTAAAATTAAATTGACATAAAATAGTCAATTTATCATTTCCACTTTCCCATGGTTTAATTTACTTATGGTTTTTGGAGAGCACCAGCATTGCAGCAATAATACTGCAACTCCTGGGGCTTCCTACTTTACTTTTATCAACCCAGTAGTTTGTAACAAACTTGGAAGCAACGATGTTGTATGCACAAGTACAAGCTCTTACTGCAAGTTGTCACTTGGTCAGCTGACGCAAGATCACTAGGAGCTTAAGCCAACTTCTATGAATTCTCAGAAGAAGCTTTTAACTATGAAAGAAAGCTAACTCTACGAGGAATTTTTTACTTGCAGAAAGAGAAAGACTGGAATGTAAGGCAAACCATAGAAAACCCTAATTTATCCAACTAACCCTACTTTTGCAGAAAAAGAGATAGAAATTGATGCGATGAGTGGCATTGACTACTGAAAAAAGGTAAATTTCATTTATTCAAGCTACTTCTAAAAGAAATGAGAAGAAAACATCTTTTGGTGCTTTTGAGTGTTTTTATGTGAAATTATTATGATTGTAATTTATCTAGTTGTGATTGTGCAGAGGTTTCATGGCGAAGGAAGATGGACTTGGTTTTTGCAAAGGTGGAGGAAGGTGTGGAGAGGTCCTAAGAAGCCCTTAGTACCCTTCTGAATACTTCCATTGCAATCAGATTTCGAAAAACCACTTACAGAGAATTCTACAGGAGGCTGCAGGGGATCTATAGG
>APFE030304052.1:7698-23939 GCA_000404065.3 Pinus taeda
GTGGTTCAGCCACAGCTAAAGATTTTTAACTACTACACACGAAATCAAAGTAAAATCTCAAGAAAAAAACCTAAGGTCCCTAAAGAACCAAACAATTTTGAAACACACGCCTAAAAAAATCTAGGGCGTCAAACCAAACACAAACAGTAGCTTCCGGACCAAAAACACTAGTTGGTGATGAAATCCAACCTCGTAGGATTCAGTACAGAAAGAGCGGGTGGAACAGTTACCCCGACAACCTGCTTAATGAATAGACTGGACCAAGTTCCTCCCATTTAACCGTCTCGAGAAGTGAACCCCCCAGAAAATCCAATTGAGTCTAGCTGACGTCTGCTTCAGGTACAGTGGGATCTTCCCTCCACCATCACCTTGGGTAGAATCCTAAGATAATGGTCACTAAGGTCACCAACAGCAACAAATACACCTGGGGGAACAATCTACACTCTGACAGCACACAAGGGCAGGGTATCAAGCTCAATCCCCTTACCGGCTCCTTGACAACAATCCAAGGTTTACCGATAAGTGACCCCTGGCTCCTCGACAATAATCCGAGGTTTAATGTTTGTAATACGTGCATGTCTGGCGTTGTTCCCAACGAGGGAGGATTGATCCCCTCACTGGTTCGGACACGAGCTCGTGCTTCTCCTTTAAGAGGAGCTTTCCCAGAGTATAAATGCAACAGTTGGATTTATCCTATCACAAGATAAGCTACTTGTTTGGTTTTGCTGTCTTGGAGAGTTAATTACTCTCCTATTCCAAGACACTAGCCTGATCTATATTGGTGCTTCAGATCCCTAGTAAAAGAAAAGTTACTAAGTTGATTTTACTTTAAGCATTAATTTTATGGCTTTTCTTTAAGACAAAAGGTAGTGGAGATGAAACTGATGGTGTGTAGACTTGACTCAAATCCACTAAAAGATGCACCTAGAATGATTTACACTACTTTTCTTTTTCAATGAATCCCCTAGCTAAGAGAGTTGGAAAATGCAAACTTCGATAAAAGCAACTTTCTTAACAGACAATCAAAGAAACAATCTCTTTATCTTTTCCAAGCATACAACACATGACCACTCATTACTTGCATGAGAATTCCTTTTTCTTTCAAAATAATTCAAATGCTGCTTAAAACAAACTTTTCAAAGGAGATGATTTTGTATTTTTCCTATTTAACAAAGCATATAAAACTATTCTAACAAAAGCAATTTCAAAATTTATAAAAATCTATGAAAAACTCACTTAAAAGCAAACCAAAAGGAAATTTACCTAAAAGCAAATCTAAAGAGGCAAAAGCCTACTAAGATGATTCCAGGTTGTTTTACTCGGTAACAATCAAACCAAGGAATAGTTCATGCAGAATCATAAACCAGTCAAAAACAAAAATCAAACTCTTTTGTTCTTTTCTTAAGAATGAAATTCACAACTTCAATCAACAAGCTTCTTCGAAATTCCGCAAAGAGACAACATAAAGGTAGGTTGCTCACACAGGTAGACTTTATGACAGGTCCGACTCCTAAGAAGACTGACAAAACCAAAGAGATCCAAGGTTTCACAACTTCTAAAGTCAAAGTCACTACAGGACCAATGCAAAAATCAAACCCTAGGGCTAGAACTTCTATGAATTTCACTAAAACTCTTGATGCTAATGAAACAAGTTCAGGTTAAGATCTCTGACAGATAACCAGTGGATCTGGGCAGTACAAACTAATTAAAGAGAAAAACTAAGAGGAAAAATGGAAAAAATGGAAATTTCTCAATTTTTGACAGGGTACACAGGCAGCCTGTTTGCACAGGTGCGTGCACGCTCTATGTACAAAGCTGCAGTGCGTACAGGTACGCACTGTGCTTAACTCAAAGGGTGCATACTACTGAAAAATCAAGAAAAACTAAAATATAACTTAACTCTAAGCTAGCCCACCCAAATACACAGTCAAACAGCCAAAAACCAAAAAATAAATGACTCTTTTCAGATCAAAATGTCACACAAAGGAAAAATCATTCACATTAATGGAATCCCCAGCGGAGTCACCAATTTGTCATGCGGAAAGAATTAATCTTGAGGACAAAACCAACCTCCCTAGAAGCCTAAGACTTTCTAGTGACAAACAGGACAATTAAGAGCAATCCTTCTCTAAACATGTATTTACCATACAAGAAATCAAGTGTTTAGATCCTACCTGTAGTCCAACGCTGTTGTAGTAGTCCAGCCTCGTCGATCCGGATGAGCTCCTCCTTCACTTCGAAACCTGCATTCACTAACAATCAAATGATTAAATAGCACCTGACTATCTCATAAAATTAAACATATTCAACATACAGAGCAAGGAGTATATGAAACAACTCATCAATAACAAATTGTTGAGAAGAATGGACTTATTTGTATTAATAGGAAACAAAAGAAACCATTACAACCTGAGCCTTGGTGTTGTGCAAGTTCCTCCCAGGGTCCAGCAGGAGTTTTCCTTTACTTTGATAAGCTCACCCACTTCCAAATGAAACAAGAAAGGATGGTAATCTCTCCTCACAAGCTTCTACAAGGAAGTCCTAATTCCAGCAGCATCTACCCTTTGGAATGTTCAGCTTTCAACCTCCCCTCCTCTGGCCCAATGCCTGTATTTATAATGCTCTAGAAGAAGTTAATCAGGTCCAACATCAATGGGATAAGCCCCTCTTTTGGATGGGGTAGCTCCTCTCTTGATGGGATAAGTTCCTCTTTCATAGGGATACATGAACCATCTGGAGGCGCTCAATACATGTCAAACAATCTTCTAGAATGATCTAGAAATGACCACAAGTAACTTTTTTAAGATGAAATTCGTGCCTTTTGACCTTTACAGGAGTACGCACCCACCCTTTTACATACAGAGCGTACAAGTACGCAAGTATAATGAACATGGGATGCGTACATGCAGGTAAGGTAGAGAGAACCTGCGTACCCAGAGATAAACATATTTTTAATGACTTTCTTTCTTTCTTGAAGTTTGACATGGAGAGCAGAGGTATGAGGCTTGCCAAGGAGGATAGTATGACTGTTCATGGAGCCATACTAACTGCAAATAGTCATGGTGACAAATTTTAGTGTAACAGATAGTATCTTTGTATGATTTTGATCTGGTAGATGTGGCACTTACCTGATCTATAAGTCTGATAATTTGGGTTAATTAGTGATTGAATATCTGAAAGAGTGAATTATCCTTTATAGATCTGTACGCAGGTTCACTGAATCGAAGATGCGTATACACGCAGGTTCAGAGAAGGAAAGAAGCGTATACGCAGGTTGATCCATACACAGAAGTGTGTGCATGCAGGTTTCAGGCTGTTAAAATAGCGTATATATTTTGAATTGTGATCTTGTTGCTTCTGTTTAACACTGGTGTGTTCTGGGTTCAGTTTTCTGGTGTATGGTTTCCTGTATTGCGATTTGGGTACAACTGTCAGAGAAGTATCTACTTGATTCATATCTAATTGGTGAATAGGAGATTGGTTGATGAAGAAATTCTTAATGATTGATTGATGTTCATGGATCCAGTTTGAAAATTTATGAAACGTGGTCCCTGGAAGAAAGAAAAGGTAGTAGCCTTCTGTAGGCCAGCACCTACGTACTAATATCTTGGCTAGTTCAAGAGCTAAAGGGGGTTGTAGCTCCCTTCCAAGAGAGACTGGAAAACGAGAGAGAGTTGTTTCTCTCTGCAGGTTGCAGCCTGTGTACTAGTAAAGGACTGCACCAGTACATTGTAAAAGAAGTTTCTAATTAAAGAAAGACAGAGACGAATTGCAGCAGGTGGTTTTCACCCACATTGGGTTTCCACCTTATATCTTGTGTTCTTGTGTGTGTTCGTCTTTCTGCTCTGCCTTACTGTCTCTAGTTACTGGTTATTTGATTCTGCATCACAGATTAACAATCATCATCAGAAAGATAAAGTGAATTAAAAGTTTTCTTTGTATACGTGGGTTTCCTTATGAATAGTTGCGTATATACGCGGGTTTAACTAACTGAAGTAGCGTATACAATTTGTTTTTGAAAAAGGAATATTTGACTTAAAAATACTGATTCATCCCCGCTCCCAGTATTATTCCAATAGCAACATCACAGGTTTGCTCATAGAATTCACCTTGGAAACTGAAAAAAGTCAAGGTGAGGCAAAGGCCAACCAATTTGGCAGTGTGTTGGTCAGTAATCTGACTAATGACGTCAATGGCCTATTGAATGGGGATTTTTGTATAAATGAAAATAACATCAAAAGTAACAAGCAGGTCCCCTGGGTGTAGCCTTACATATTTCCATTCCTTAACAAAGCAATCAGTTCAAATAAAAAGAGGTTTGAGTTTAAGAGCCAAGAATTTAGAGAGAAGATAAGTAGGCCCACCTATTGTGTTAACAATAGGCCTTAAGTGGGGCCCAGATTTATGGATCTTGGGAAGGCCATATATTCTAGGGGTGAGGGGATTTCTCTCAATGAGATTTCTAGAAAAAGGATTAACAGACAAGTTCAACTTAATCACTACTACTACATCCTTAGAAATATATTTAATGGGATCCTTTTTAAGCTTGACATAATAGCCACTACTAGATAGATGGTCTATCATTTTGTTGATGTAGTCAGACTTATCGAAAATTACGATGGCCCCACCTTTCTCAACTTTTAGGATGATAATGTCGAGGTTCTGTCGCAGGGATTTAAGGGCAAGAAGCTCGTCTCTACTAAGTTTTCTTTTGGGAGGCTTACCCTTGCAAAGAATAGTAGCACAATCTTGCCTGATCGCCTCCCTGATATTATCTGGAAGGTCCCTAATACCATATTTGATATTAAAAATATTGTCATCGATGGGATTGTTGTTAGGGGCAAGGGAAAAATTAAGCCCTTTATTAAGGAAACTAAAGATAGAGGAATCAAAATTAGAACTAGAAAGGTTTACAACATTCTTATATCAACCCCCTTTATTAATTCTCTTAACAAGCTCCATACTTCTAACTTCTTCTTTATAACTAAAATATTTTTTTTTAATAATTTATATCTAATTTAGAAAATATCAAATATTAAATATTAAATATACTTTTAAATACAAAATTTATTTACTTGTTCGACTATTCTCCAATGCCTAGTTTTCAACAGCTAGTTTTTAACCGCTAACTTTGGACAATGATGCATGCTTACTATTTATTCATGAAGATTGTATGATTTTTTTCACCTTTTCCTGAGGATGAACCACATTGGTTGGTTCGAAATGTTGACCTAATCCTAATGATGTGATTAATTGGAAATACATTTATGTACTATATGGATCACAAAAGTCTCAAATCTAGCATTATAGTTGTTGTTGAACACCGAGGATGGTATTCCCCCAAGGGGGAGGGTTCTTTAATAGCCCTGGTCAAAATTCCATGTAATAAAAGTTAATAAAGGAAAAATAATAACCACGGTTGATGGGACACTTATTCCAAGATGAATGTTGGGCAAGACATCCTAGTGTGGATGTTCATTTTGGTTATTATGGCTAAGGAAATTGACAAAGGCAATGGCTAAGGCTTTGGAAAGGTAAAATGGAATTTTTGGAACATTTATTTATGAAAAATAATGGAAATTAGGAGAAAAAGGAGGTGAAAGGTCATAGGTTGCATGTGAGGAGGAAATTGAAGGAAAATAATGGAAAATGAAGAAAATTGAGGCCTAATTGATAAAAGGTCTTTGAGGATCAGTTGGTAACCTTTTCTCAGTTAAGTTTTGGAGCTCTCTCATTATTCTCTCTCTCCCACTCACTTAGAGAACTCTTGGAGGGTGAGTTATACTTGGAGTTTTGGAGTAATAAGGAAAAGGAAGAGTAGGAAAGTGCAAAAGGACATCGAGATCAGCAGCTACAATGAGTTTTGCTTGTAGGTGTCGAATTGCATGTATGTTTTCCTCAGTAGTTTTGGCATGCAAGGCATATTAATGTCGTTTATTTGTCATGATTTTTCACTGGCATGGAGGATTTCTTTGATTGACAGTGGATTTGCCTAGCCTTGCCATTTCCTAGATAGCCATGGAGATTGTGGGTTTATTTCTTTATTTTGCTTTGATTGGTTCTCATGTTTCCTTAGCTTGGGTCAAGTTGTTAGCTCTTGGAGCCTTGGTTGGAAAAACACTCTAGAGCCCTGTAATGGCTTGGGTTGAGTTACTAGTCTCGTAGCTTTGGTTGGAAAAATGCTCTGAAGGACCTAGAGGGGTAGGAGTTACTAGTCTTAGAGCCTTGGTTGGAGAAATGCTCTGGAGCCTGGTATAGGTTGTGGGTTAAGTTACTAGTCCTCGAGCCTTGGTTGGAACAAATTCTCTAGATCCTTGGAAGGCTTCAATAGACACCAATCTGATGATGGTTTTTTTATGTCTGACCATGCTGTGTAACCACCATTTGATGGGTTGGGGTGGTTTTCCTTTAGAACCCCTGGATGGTTTTGGATTGATGTGTTTATGAGATCCCACATTCATGCTTGGAATATGGCATAGAGGTGAATGGTTGAAGATATATTTGTCTTAGCCATTCTACAGTCCGATGGAACATGATAGTCCCATCCCGGGTTTGGATTTTGCATCATCAATATGAAGTTATTTATCCTTGTATTTCTATGAGTATTATACGGGTTTATACATGGATTATATGGTTGTCATTTCCTCGATATTTCTCTTGTTATTATATTGGTTATGTATATGTTTTATGATAGTAGATGTGTATGGCTCTCATCATGTTTTTACCTATAAATTAATGAACAATGTATCTATCACCTAATGGATGAAATGACAACTAATTTGTTGAGGCATCAATGCTTCTTAGTGGTTCTCAACTAAGTATGAGACCCTATGCTTATATATGTTATTTACACCTATAGATTACATATTTGTGATAAGATTCATGAAACTTCTATCATCGCTAGTAGGGGTCCACTCAAGGGCTTGTTCAAGTATTTTCACCTACATCATTGTTTCATTGATATCATTATGTTCTAAAGTTGTCATTCAATTTCAGGTAGTGACCTAGGCTCTAGGCTGAAAAAGTGGCTCAAATCCTGGGGACGTTGGCATAAGAATGAAAAAAATAGTCCTGGACATTTGCATGCCTTGTCATGAGACCATCTAGAGCCTTTTGGACACTGTGAGGCCCATATCATGGCAGAGTCCACATGTCAAGAGGAATAAAACCTCAGTGGGAACCAGGGGTTAGTTGCTAGAAGTGTTGGGATGGCTCTCAAGGGTCTTGTCACTAATGTGGAAGATTTGTATGATGTGTTTTTGTCGATTCCATTTTCTTAAGATGACCTGGGAGGTTGAATCCAATAATAGTAGCCTCTCATCACATATTTACCCCGGTTGGTTGGTTACTTGGGTAGATGTGGGAGGAGGGTGTTACAGTTGTTAGGAATCTTTGTTAAAACTAAACTCTTACATCATCGTCACTCATGAATATGGTCAGAAATGAGGGTGTAATTATCTTTTCTAAACTTGGACAAGAGGTCATAATCGATGTTGTATCTCATAGGTAACTAAAAATGAGTCAATAATGTTTGGGCCATGGAAGGAAAGTCACTATAAGATCTCATATCTAGTTCAATATACCATTTAGTAGCATCTCGAGTGAGGGCAAGTTGGAATAGATGAATTTTACTTGAATTATCCACCAAAGAGTTCCATGAGCAGCAAAGATGCTAGGTGGTGATATGTGTTGATGGATTTTCTGCAAGATTCCCTTTAAACTTGCGGATATCAAATGGAAATTTGGTAGGCATATGTGGCCACCAAGGATCATGACGGATGGGGTCATTCATTATCTTACCTACATCTAGAATATCAAGAGAGGATCGGAAAGGATTTTGGAGCTGACTGAATGGGTCATAGGAAGCAAAGCCCCCCAACCAACTGTGAGGTCTCCCCTTACCCTATTTCAAAGTAAAAATTTGTGGACCATGATTGTAATTCATCCCAACACATAGAGGATGCAGACCAGTGTGACTAGTGTAAGGAGTTTCCCCCCTAGGATAAATTCCTCTAGAGAGCGAAGGACCCCTAAGAACATGACTACTAGTAAGGTTGTGCCTAATAGGAAAAGAAGGAACCCCTTATAGAGAGCCACCAATATAAGGAGGATAATTCATAGGAATCTTGGTGCAAATGGAAAGGCTTCCCCTACGTAAACTAGCCCCTACAATAAAAGTACTGGAGGGCACCATCACTTCGAAAAATGAACTATGTTATGCTTAAGAAGTACTAGAAGTAAGGTTGCCCCTACGCTGGCTAGGAGCAACAGATGATTTTGCCCACATATTTCTTGAGGATACCATACCCGTATTAGGAATAGGGATAGAAGGTTGAGAAAAACTAGGAGTGAATATTCCTGATCCTGTAGGTTGGATAGGGTTTAATCCCATGGACATAATAGAAGAAGGAATGGGCACAAAGACACTAGGAAAATTTGTGGGAGTCATAAAAGAGATAGTTGATATGCCCCAAGAGGATATGAGAGGTGTAAAATGAGGTGCAAGTGTTGGCACACTCAATGGTGGAAATTATGTCATAACAACATAAATTCTGGATGCAAAGATTAGAGAATAACTAACCTCGTCCATTGGTACAAAGGAACATATGTGTAGGTAGGTGTAGGATCATCAGGGTTCAACTATAGTAACTTTGGTCCTTATAGGTCAATCAAATGTGGGTTGACAGGAGAGGTAGAAACATCAACAAGTGTCTCTATAGATATTAAGTCATGAATGGAGGGACTAGGAATATAATCCACAACTTAAGGATGCCTTAGGTTTTGAGCATTGAAAAACACTCTATGAGTACGAGTCAAAAATTCACCTGTCTCAGGATATAGATCCGACATCCAATGTGACTGATCATGACTAGCTTCAGCCAAGGTGAATAAATGAGTTTTAACCAAATCAAGTTAGTACACACACCCCTAAGGCCAAACTACTAACTTAGACTAGACAAACGCACTAGAAAATACCTAAAAGATAGTCACATGCAAACCAATCCTAGTACTATGTTGCAGATGGCCTTCCAAAATAATTCTTATTTGTGGGGTCTGATCTCCACAAGCAGAGCGGTCGAGGGGAATTTAAGGTAGAGGAATGGTTTTTAGCCACAACCACCACCTATGCAATATTTCTCCTAGGAATGGAAGCTAGAGTACCTTTGTCCCAATGGGGCTTCTGGTTAGTCAACTACTGGCATGGGATTCCCTACCATGAGTTGTGTCGCCTCGAGGAGAATTGGTTGCATCATGACATAAGCCCAAACCCCACTCAAACATGTTTCTAATGTGCTTTGGTTTTGCTATGGATTATAAAGGATGTTTCACTCCCTACTGCAGGCTACTAAATTTGTTTTACAATCTTGAAGCAATTTACTCACACACTTATATCCAAAACCCTATCCTACACTAATCTTGGTGTATAACCAGCAAAAATAAAATACGATTCTAGTAAATTTTATTAGAGCATCTATTTTAGGGGTTCTTGTTTACTCAAGTGAGTAGTGGCATGAAACAAGATAATGTGAATCACTCTTGTTCGTTAAAACCCTAGATCCATCGATATGGAAATGATTTTTTTTGTTTTTCTTCTTTTGATGAAATCTATCTAAAGAAGGGAAAGAATGCTTTTCTCTTAAAAAAATAAAAAATACCTGCAAAATATGATTCTCAAAGGTCACTCAATGCAATCATAAAATTCATAAGATTTTAGATCCAAAAGACAAACCAAGAATCCAAAAGGAGGCCAGTAAGTCCCCAAGCTAGAACGAAAATCACTCAAAATGCGTCTAAACTTGGAATCAAATATGAAAGATCACTCTCAATTAGTCAACAATAAATCCAAAAAGTGGAAATAATAAGACAATGCAAGCAAGCTAAGGTTGTAGCACAATGCTTTAATTTGAGGTAATGTCCTACACGGTCAAAACCAAACCCTATAAACATGACGAACTAGAAAAGATCAAATGGGAGTGACAAAATTGAGTCATGAAAATTAATGAGTCAAGAAACTCTCAAATAATCTTTTCAACTTCAAACATGCATGATCACAAGTAATTGAAAGCAAAAATACGACCTCCTGTGGACAAAAACAAGAACACAAGATAAAATCCAATTACTAAAGAAAAACTGAGAAAGAAAAAAGAATCCAAAAAAATGATTGCAATATTGAAAAGAAGAATACATCTTGGCCACCACTGAAACAATTAAAGAGATCTAAACAATTAGATCCAATATCAAGGACAATAGCTTCAACTAGAAACACTTCACACCTACAAGTAAAACACTAGAGTGGTCGGAAAAGATGCATCCAATACAAACCAAGAAGGTTAAATTCAAATATAACATGTTTAACAGATAATAACACTAGTAGTAACAGATCTAAGAGAACAAAGGAAATTCAAAGAGAAATGATGATATGAAACCCTATCAATAATATAAGAATAAGAAGAAAATGAACAAATTAATCCAAAATATAGGAACGGATCATATCTATAGTAGATCTTGACTTAGGATAGATACTAAAGAGTAAGGAATATTTAAAGGAAATAATCTTGTAGGACCTCTTAGAGGTTTTTGGAATTACAAGCTCAGTCATAAGCGCAAATGCCTAAACATAATGACTCCAATTGTAGGGATAGAATGGACAACCCAACAGTTGAGGAAGAAATAGAACTAGCTAATCTTCAATAAACCATAAATTTCTCATCCAAATTTTGTTTTTAGTGATTTTTTTTAGTCGAAATTTTGAGAATAATTTAGATCAGACTTTAGTTCAATCAAATTTTGTATAGAAAAGTCCAAAATTTGATTTTAAATGCACAATATGTTATTCTCTCATATAAAAAAATAAAAAACAAGAATGCAACTCTCATATGTACTCAAATCTAGAGAAAATTAAACTAATTGAGATCCAAATGAGTCCATACAACCACAGAGAACTCAATGGGAGTGCAAAAAATCAATATCTAAGGAAAACGAGAAGAGATGTAAAGACAAACAGGGCAATCTCAGTAGTGGAGTCACCAGCTCTATTATGGAAAATTATACACAAGCACTTGGAGATATTGTTCTATAGTTTTATGGGCCTAACAAGACTACTAGATCAAGGAGTATATAACAATATCAATCAAGAAAATATATCCCAACCCATATGATCTGATCCAATCATTCATGTATACAACTTCTTAGATAGGGTTCGAGTTGAAACTTATGATACTCATAGATCAATGTTAGATGTTGGGTTCGATACAGAGATTCCTTGCTCCAACTAGGTGATATCATCCTCCACAATAAATCTAGAACCTTAACAAAAGCACCACCAAATACAGAGCACAAATGACCTTCCACAGAGGACTGTTAACATAAAGAAACAAACATAAACATGAACAAGTAGTCATAAATTTAGATTTACAAGAAGGGAACATTCAAATTTATTGACCATAAAATGAAATAATACAACATGAATACCTTCATGCATAGGACCTCCTCTCTTAATTCTTACTATCCTAGACCAAGAGAATAGACCAGTATATATAAATGTACAGGCAAGTCTAGGGGTATTAATGTAGATTCTTAGGGTGATGAAGTACTAAGTAATATTCTATAATAATAGACTTCTAGCCAAATTGAATAGATGAAATAAGGTATTCCTTCAAATTTATATTCTAGGGAAATAAAGTCTTTAGAACACAAGCTACGGTCGCAAGGACTGAATGATGCGGGAGCATCTAGAACATCTTCATGTGTAAATATGGAATAAAAAGGGGATAGAATTTCTATGCTTTTTCCAGTTAAAATTAGGATAAAAATAAGGAATAAAGCTCCATGTTTTAAATCATTATGTAAAAAGAAAAAAAAAAAGCCTTCTTTTCTATTGGATAAGGACAGGCCTATCCATTATTATATGAAAATAAAGAAGGGGCAGCAAGCTCTTGAGGGAGAGGAGCGATGCTAGAATAATTAGGATTACATTTTCCTCTCAATATTTTCTGAATGATTGATATTAAACTGGATGCATGTATTTTATAATTTCATTCACTGTGTGTGGAAAGGCTTGAGTCGCCTTCTTATTTCTCTGCTTAACGTTGACAGTATGCAATTGATTGTTTTTGAGTAGTTCATTTATTTTCATTATGAAAATGTATTGCTGCGCCACTGTAATTTCATTTTATTACAGTGCAGAGGAAAACTCAAAGGCTCTCTAGAGTATGATTCAGAGTGGATGCCGCATGACGCGGAGCAGTTGCTTATGGATGGAAAGACTGTCGGGCAATACGGGTTTTTAATACAGATTCTCACGATCTTGTGGAGTGTCTTGTCAAGGGTTTCTACAATTTAGAGCATTCCAATACTTTGCTGGACTTTTATCTTAACCAAATAGGAAAGGACCAGTAAATTAAACTTTCTGAAAAATTGGCTTTGCAATATCAATCAGCTATATACAAATCTTCACGCCAAACTAAAAAAATTCCTCACGTTTTTATCGAGTCCTTCACTATTATTGAGGAGGCTAGCCTTGTCTTGGAAATGGCCCATTAGAGACGTACTGGGTTGTATGTGCGCGTGAAGAGATGGCGCAACCTACAGTCATTTGCTTGTTAAATCTTGACAAGTTCTTTACGACTGTTAAATTTCTGTGAGATTTATAAATGGATGTGTATTGGATGTGATTTGAAGGCAGGTGTAATCTTAGCGCAGGTGAGAAGGCAACTTGGTGTGGAATTTTATGCAAATAAAACTCTGTTCAAAGTCGGATTTTCTTCGTTGAGAAGTGGCAATTAGAGCCTGAGTGATTAATGAATTGATTTGAATTAATTTTATAACAGTCCATCCCGTGAATTCCTTGAACCCGTGAGTTTGGATTTATGGGTATAAGTTGCTGGCCGCACGCACTGGAAACAAGTTTGAGGGCTGAGTTTGTGATTATAATTGTTGCACGCATTGTCGATCAGTTTCATGACAGTCGAGTTGTGGAGAATTCTTGTGTGTATTAAATTTGTTGTGCACATATAATATATTGCGTGGAGAGATCGCCTCAACTTGTGGAGATTTAGAGAAGAATTAAGATGATGCATTTGTAATTGTGTGAAGTTTAAAGTTCTTGGGTACTGCAGGGTTGCCCCGCATCAAGTGGTATCAGAGCCTGGCTATTTTTTTATTGAAGAATGTTTGTTTTGTTTTTGATGAATGCAAGAAGGTTTTGTTGAAGAACTGAAGTGTATTTTAAATCTGATATGCAAACTACACAAGTGAAAAGGATTGCAGAAGTGGGAAGAAGACAAGATCAGGCAAGATCTTAAGAGGTGATATTATTTTACTGATTTGAAATTTGTAAATGAAGTTTATGGTTGCAGAGAAGGTGGCAGTGAACCTGGCATTCAGCTGAAGGCTAGATACAGAGGACAATTACAGTGTGAGGTGAGTTGAAGAGATAGCCTAGAGAGAGCAGAGGAGTGCTCAAGAGGTTCCAGAGGCAGTGAACCAAGTACTTACCAAAAGACTGGATCCGGAGGGAAGGATTGGTGAGGTAAGTTGCAGCAAGAGAAGTTGCTGTTGCAGAGGCTAGTACAACTCATGGTGAGTGGGAAACTTATGAGGAAGCAGTCTGCCAGAGGCAGCAGGAGTTTTTCTAGAGGAAAAGGAGACAGAGGAAGAGGTTTAGAGAAATACCACAGAGAGGAGATGACTGCAGGAGTTCGAGAAAGAGAGATTACAAAAATAATGGCACAATTGCAGGTACTAGAAGAATGGTTGCAAGAACAGGGAAAGCCGAAAGGAAAATGGCTCTTTCCACTGAAGAGAAAGAGAGTGATTTGGCGACAATTTCACAGGAGGTTCAGACAAATTCTGATTACCTTGTTGAAAAATGGACTTAGAGTTCTTGCGCCAGACTTGGAGTTTGAAAATCCCAAATGCAGATATATTAAAAGGAAAGTGTTGAAGGAAGAAGTTAGGACTAAAAAGTCTTGTAGTTTTAAAACTGATGAGTTGTGTATGTTTGCAGGTGCAAAGGAGAAGATCATTGATGATTTCTTGAGTTATTGGGTAGATCCAGATCAGCTGGATAATGTGAACTCTTGTGTTTGTATAGCTGACAATTGTAATGTGATTGCAGGTGTTGAGGAGGATGTGCCATCTTGTGAAACTGTTATAGCACAAGAGGAAGTTCTTGTAGATGCAGAAGAAGTGAATCAGTCTGAAGCACAGATAAAGGAAGTAACAGTTGATACTGAAAGTTTATGTATGAATGCAGGTGATGATGATGTGCTTCAGCGATGCTATAGAGAAATTGCATTGTTAGAATACTGGTTGGAGAATCTAGAGTATGATAAGGAGATTGCAGAAGAAAGAGGCCAGTGAAGTGAACAAGAGGGAAAAGTTGCAGATGAAGTTGCAGATGAAATTGCAAGTGACAAACAAAGGAATTTTCCAGAGGGACAGGAATTTTGGGAGGTAGAAACATCCATAGTGACAGTTGAGACAACATTGATAGCAGCAGAAGAGGCACTGATGCCTTATGATTTTTATTCTAACAATTGTTTTGTGAGTGCAGGTCTTAATGAAGATGGTGGAGAAAGTCTATTAGACAAAGAAATTGAACTGATGAGGCAGGTGGTGATGAAAGAATTCCAAAAGAGACCAGTAGTAGTGAAACAAAAGAGAAGCAGCAAACGGAAGACATCAGAAGATTGCAAGAGTGCAGCTAGTGGAGCAAAGCAGCATAAGGTGTGGAGACCTGGAGAAGAACAATAGGCAAAAGCAGCATCAAATGCAAACTTGCAGCACAAGATGTGGGATCCAGGGATACACAGATTCGAACACATGATCAGGGGATCATGATTAATTTTTAAGGTTGGGTGTATGATGCGGGAGCATCTAGAACATCTTCATTTGTAAATATGGAATAAAAAGGGGATAGAATTTCTATGCTTTTTCTAGTTAAAATTAGGATAAAAATAGGGAATAAAGCTCCATGTTTTAAATCATTATGTAAAAAGAAAAAAAAAAGCCTGCTTTTCTATCGTATAAGGACAGGCCTATCCATTATTATATGAAAATAAAGAAGGGGCAGCAAGCTCTCGAGGGAGAGGAGCGATGCCAGAATAATTAGGATTACATTTTCCTCTCAGTATTTTCTGAATGATTGATATTAAACTAGATGCATGTATTTTAGAATTTCATTCACTGTGTGTGGAAAGGATTGGGTCACCTTCTTATTTCTCTGCTTAATGTTGACAGTATGCAATTGATTGTTTTTGAGTAGTTCGTTTATTTTCATTATGAAAATGTATTGCCGCGCCACTGTAATTTCATTTTATTACAGTGCAGAGGAAAACTCAAAGGCTCTCTAGAGTATGATTCAGAGCGGATGCCGCATGACGCGGAGCAGTTTCTTATGGATGGAAAGACTGTCGGGCATACGGGTTTTTAATATAGATTCTCACGATCTTGTGGAGTGTCTTGTCCAGGGTTTCTACAATTTAGAGCATTCCAATACTTTGCTAGACTTTTATCTTAACCAAATGGGAAAGGACCAGTAAATTAAACTTTCTGAAAAATTGGCTTTGCAACAACCAGCTATGTACAAATCTTCACGCCAAACTGAAAAACTTCCTCACGTTTTTATCGAGTCCTTCGCTATTATTGAGGAGGCTGGCCTTGTCTTGGAAATGGCCCATTAGAGACATACTGGGTTGTATGTGCACATGAAGAGATGGTGTAACCTACATTCATTTGCTTGTTAAATCTTGACAAGTTCTTTACGGCTGTTAAATTTCTGTGAGATTTATAAATGGATGTGTATTGCATGCGATTTGAAGGCAGGTGTAATCTTAGCGTAGGTGAGAAGGCATCTTGGTGTGGAATTTTATGCAAATAAAACTATGTTCGATGTCGGATTTTCTTCGTTGAGCAGTGGCAATTAGAGCCTGAGTGATTAATGAATTGATTTGAATTAATTTTATAACAGTCCATCCCGTGAATTCCTTGAACCCGTGAGTTTGGATTTATGGGTATAAGTTGCTGGCCGCACGCACCGGAAACAAGTTTGAGGGCTGGGTTTGTGATTATAATTGCTGCACGCATTGTCGATCAGTTTCATGACAATCGGGTTGTGGAGAATTCTTGTGTGTATTAAATTTGTGGTGCACATATAATATATTGCGTGGAGAGATCGCCTCAGCTTGTGGAGATTTATAGAAGAATTAAGATGATGCATTTGTAATTGTGTGAAGTTT
>APFE030304052.1:39141-51210 GCA_000404065.3 Pinus taeda
GTTTTATTCAACTCCAAAACCATGGATTCTAGAGCATCCTACTACCTTTTTTCCTGCAATAATATTTCCATTATAACTTCAATTTTGAAATTAAGTCTATGATCTTGTTTTCTTAAAGTGTCCAAATGAGATTGAAATGATGATGCTAACTCACAACGAGAATTATCACGTTGTTGAAAGGAGAGAAAACTCTTGTGAAGGTCATGGTAATCCATCATCTTTGGTTTCAATGTGAAAGATCCTAACCAACTGAGACAAAGAGGAGAAATTGCATACTGAGAAATCCAAATAGAAGATCCATGTGTCAGTCTCACTCTCATAAAGGCCATCTCCAAGACAAAGCTCAAAGTCTATTTTCAAGGAAGAATAATCCTAATGATAAGAAATGTTAACACCAATCCTAGAAAAAGGGAAAAAAATGTTAACACTAATCCTAGAAAAGGAATAAAATACAAATTGTGAGGCGGGAGAGGGAATTGAGTAAAGATGCCAAATTTCGCTTAAACTCTACCATAGGGTTAGGAACAAAAGCCAAAGGTGGCAATGTCTAGGACCATGCTCAAATTAAGCATATCTCACTATGATACATGATAACCAACCCATAACATTCATGAGGAGGAGTGGACGAGAAATGGTGTGTGCTAATAGTCTTATCCAGCTTATCTTGATTATGTGGGAAATATATAACATGCATTCCGCCGTTTACCGGATCAAATAGAGAACGTGTGAGATGAGATTAGATTAGATTTAAGGAATTAGTTGTTCATACCATTGGTCATTAATGAACAAAGTCCCCCGTTTTTATGTCGACATTGATGCCTTCCTGACTTTCAAATTGGCCATTGGGTTGTGTTTCGAGAGTATGTGGAATGATTATGGTGTTCAACTATGTCATATCATTTATAGAATAGAGGTGAGTTGTATATTTGAAGACAAAGTATTAAATAACATATTCTTTATGATTAAACTAGAGTCACCCAACATTGTTAACTTGCTATTTTTTAAATTGATAACTATTTGAAATCGAGTATGTGGAATGATTATGGTGTTCAACTATGTCATATCATTTATAGAATAGAGGTGAGTTGTATATTTGAGGACAAAGTGTTAAATATCATATGCTTTATGATTAAACTAGAGTCACCCAACATTGTTAACTTGCTAGTTTTTAAATTGATAACCACTTGAAATCCTTACAAGAGCGCACAAGCTTCCACTTTGCTGTTAAATATATTCCAAGGCTCCACTCAAATGTGTTGGCTATTACCACTCGGACTCTACATAACCCATCCACCTACCTCCCTACTCAAAAGTGTTGGCTATTACCACTAGAACTTTACATAACCCATCCACACCTACTCCCCAATTCTCATCTTTTATTGTTATATTATAATTATTAATATGTTTTTTAATTTACCCTTAATTTTATAATATTTTTCTTTATCTATTTATATTATTTCCTTAATTTAATTGGTTTAATTAAAAATTTAACATAGTTTTTTATTCTCAACTTTTAAATTTTAATGATTTTTCCATTCACTTATAATTCATCTTTTAAGTTTATGAATATTTAAATGTTTATTACTAATATTTTTTAACTTTATTTATTAAAATTTTTAATTTTTAATAAATAACATTTAATAAATATTTTTAACTTTTTCTTATTCTGTTGTTACAACAAGGCTTTAGTAATGGATTTCACTATTAATTTAGCATTGACCAATGTAATTGGTAAAGTTTAATTTTGAAAATAAATATTTACTTTTTAATATTATGAAAAAAAACTAAGTTTCAAACATTTGATTGGACCCTAATTAGAAAGTATTATTGCATTTCCTCGCATATTTTATGCCATAATTTATGGATATGGTTGCAACATTCATACATTAGTTTTAGATATTTGTGTACTAATTTTTTATTTTCAAGTTTTGAATGAAGTAAATAATATATTTACCATTAGATACTTTCCACTAAAATTTAAAGTCTTTACATAAAAAATAGATAGAAATAAGATGTAAATATATATATTTACTAGGATTTACTTCTAACTATTATTAATTCCTCACTACTTATGTAGAAGTAAAATTGTAAATGTGCAAACTTACAAGTGGTTACTACCCACTAAAATTTATGCGTGTCCTGAGTAAGTAATAAATTTATCCTTATCACATTTCAATTTATTAATTCTTCCCAACCAAAATTATAAAATTCCATTTTTCTATTAACTATAATTAATTTAACTAATAAAAATTATAATTTTAAAATCAATTTTTCTATAAACTCAATTTTCCAATTAAATCAACCAGAACTAACTACCCTACAAAACTGGTTAATATAATGATCTGATTCGATTTTTTTTTAAGGGTTTTACATTAGCTTGACCATGCGAGAAGTTTAAAATATTTATTTTCTATGTTTTTATTTATTAATAAAAAAAAATCCCGCAGATATTATATTAAATAAACAATCGATGCAGAACATATTATATTATAAAGTTGAAGAATTCAAAATACCGTCCATTATGGAAGGTTAAAAATCGCTGAAAAGCCAATGGTCAGAATACCGTCCATTATGGAAAGTTAAAAATCTCTGAAAAGTAAATAGAAAATGCTGACGAAAGATTAATTTCTATACATATCTATGCTTGTGACTCTGTAGTGCTTCTGTCAAACTTCTTTTTAATGAATGATGACTCAAAAAGGTTCCAAGTCTGATCTGAAATGGCAGACAGGGAGCAATGAATGATGACTCAAAAAGGTTCCAAGTCTGATCTGAAATGGCAGACAGGGAGCCAGTTATAACTATAGCCAGTGTGACCAGCTGTAAACTGCAATCTCGAATATATCTAATTATATTATTATTAATATTGATTTATTTTTTAATTATTATTGTAATTATTTATTTTTATTTACTCAATATTTATTAAATAAATTAATTAGTTAACTTAAAATTTTTAAATATTATATGTTTTATTATATTTAATTGTTTATATTTTTATTTTAAATTTTATTAAGCATTTAGTTTAATTAGACATTTATGAAAGACAAAGGGAGAAGACCCTATTGTAATCTAAATCAGTTGGAATCACCATAAACTCTGTATTAATTACTTGCGGAAAACCAACATACAAGAGGCTTCAAACAAACATTTAGGAAAACAAGAAAAGTCCTATAGGAGATAAGTGTTTCCTAAAAATTATGAACCTTTGTTAAGTGTTTATTCCTTCCTTTTATAAGGAGAGGGAGAGCTTGGAAATGATCATTCAGTTTTATTGGGGCTCAGAGATCAGAGATTTCAAGATAAACAGACAAAACAAAATTGCGAACACCAATCTTCGATTTCTCCCTCTGCTTTAGCCCTGGGGCATCAGTGGAAACTATATGATAGAGGCCTAGGGACTCAGGCCCCAAGACTTTAGGAGCTTAAATCCCTTTAGTGGGGATAGGGGGTCACTTCTTTGAATCATTACGTTACTAACGATCCCCATGTGTAACACATAGGACCACACACTTATGTGCCTAGGACGCATTTAGAATATCGGAGTTCAAAGATCATGGATTTAGCAAGATTATCTTCAATTTCACACTCCCATACCTTGTGATTGCAACACATGGCATGGCCCAATCTATGTGTAGAGGGAATGAGGGAGGGCCAACGTAAAAATTTTAACACATAAAAAATTTAACAATCTTTCTCTATTTTATAAAATCTTTTATCAATGACTCCACCTAACCATTGGTTTTGATACATAAGGCACATATATCAATGTGTCCCTTCTTATGCCACATGTTCACATCACTTTGGGCCCACGGTACCAGGATATTGCAATTGGAGGTTTCATGGCATTGCCTTTGGTTGCACCCTCAAGAATTGATATGATAATGAGATCTTAGACAATTATTAAGGTATTACACACTCATGTGCATGGATATGCCTATGTTACTTTCTGTAATGGATCGATAAGATTGTGAAATACATAGATAATGAAGCAGTTAAAGAAACATAATAGATAACACACATAAACACAACATGTTTAGTATGGAGTTCATCCAAAACTCTTGGGCTACGTCTCCTGGTCCAACCTTCAGTGGTGGCCTCTCTATTATGTCTTCAGAAGCAGAGTTTTACAAAAGTATCAGCTCAATTTGAGTCTCAACACACAACGGATACAACATCAAGCGTTTTGCTTAAACCCCTCAAGCCTCTTTGAGTACACAAACTCTCTCCATCACACTTTGTCTTTGTCTTTGCTCTACCTCCACACTGCTTGCCCTATTTTCTGTCAATCTATGGTTTTAAAGCCAATCGGTGTTGTCTGTTCGTTTCGCCTTCTCAGCTTTCTGGCTTCCCGACCTTTGTCCGCTCAGATCCCCATTTGAGCGTTAGCAATCATTGCTAAATTCTTTCACGGATGGTGGCCACCTGTTCTATAATGGAATGGGTCATTGGGCCTTTCAAATCCTCGAAATAACCATTCTCAGTTCACACAGAGAAATACATTCAAAACTGTGAAATTCTGCCAAATAACTCCTATCGGATCCGCCTTTATGTCGACATCGCATCTCCAACATTAATCTGGGAGATCCAGATCCAATAGTTATGGTTTATTTCAGGCGGTTCTCTCATACGGGGGTTAACCACCCGATAAGGGTGGTTTTCTATCTCCTTAGCCTAGGCACGTGGCAACCAGTGTATGGGCTCGGGTAGAGCCCGACCCAAACCACTTACCGCCTTTGGTCCTCCCGAAATCTTGTCTGTATCGTGATTTCCCTTTGTATTTAAAAATACATTAAAATATGAAATCCCGCTTATATTAGACTTGAAATCATATGTAATATCATTAATAATCCCTTTCGGGTCCAACATCATATCCCAAATTATGTTTCCCTTGGTTTTCATTTATTTACGAAAACACAACTTTACATAGAAAAATCCCTTTCTTATGGATTTCAAAATACATCCAATATCGGTTGTAGCCTTGTCGGGTCTGGCTTATCACATCACATATATGTACATGGCCCCACTCCTCTGTGTATCTCCGATGCGACTTTGCGATGCGACTTGTCGCAATCGCATATTGCATGAGCCCTGGGTCATTGGTAAGCGCTCCCATGTGTTTCTCTGACACGATATCGCGAGTCAACCCAGGTCATCGATCTGCATGCTTGATTGATGGTCCCTATTGACCATGCTAATCATTGTCGCAATGTTTTAAGTGGAACTATCTGATAGCCTCCTGATGGCCTCCACTGATTTGCAATATGCCGATCGGATCTAGACCGTTGATTGGCGAGATCCGATGGCTCTCATGCAAAGTAGTGTTAAATTATCAATACTCTATCTTTCCATCGTTTCTTCATGTTTTTTGCTGCCGATAGTGTTTTTCGACATTTTGAAAAGTTCATCCTTTTGCGATTGTTTTGATTTTGAAGACTTAGAGGGTTTTCTAAGATCCATTTGGATCATGCCTTCCCACTGAAAAGCTTTTTGGACCACCAAAAGTTGGTTTTTAAGCATCAATAACGTAAGGATACAACTTGCTCACCTGTCCAATCTCTATTCACCTTTCAATACTTGGTTTTGAACCTTTGAGTCCAATTCTAATGTACTCAACATACCCTCTACATGTAGTTCTCACCTTCCTATCTAGAACTGTATCTTCCTGCAACTCATTGAGACATTCAAGCAACAGATCATCAATAGAAAGCAACTAACTTTTCTCTTTGGGATCTTCAATCAATAAAGGTTCAAATAGTCTCAAGTTCTCTGCATTAACTACTAAATAGATGTGCACGTAAGCTAGAATATCAAGGCGAAAAGCATTCTCACCAATTCTCTCAAGTATCTTGAAAGGCCCATACCTTATTGGCTTCAACTTCTTTCCTTCACCTTGCATTCTGTCTTTACTGATGTATAGCTAGACTTGATTACCAACTTGGAAGCTATATTCAGTTCAATTCTTATCATGCCTTGCCTTGTACTTGGCTTGGCTCTTTTCCAGTTGTTCCTGCATTGCCTGGTAAGTTTCTTGGATTTGTTCAATGAACTTAGTTGCTTTGTCCACATCATTGTGTCCATCAAATGTTATGTCTTTACTAAAGACAAAATCCAAGGGAGACCTTGTTATAAAACCAAAACAAGTCTCAAAAGGATATCTTTGTGTAGAGGAATTCTTAGCACGGTTGTAAGCATGTTGCACACAACACAAATGTTCATCCCAAAGCTTGGGATGTTTGCTACAATAGCCCCTGAGCAACTAGATGACTGTCCTATTAACTACCTCTGTTTGGCCATTTGTTTGTGGATGAAAGGCTATGATCTTCTTCAGTCTAGTGTCCATTAACTCCCATAGACTTGACCAAAACTTCCCAACAAATAGGGAATATCGATAAGATACTATGGAAGTGGGTAACCCAAAATGCATTCAGACATGCTGGAAGAACAACTTTGTTGTTTGTTCAGCTGTATTCTGCTTGTGACAAGGTATTAAAATTCACATTTTGCTGAACCTGTCCACAATAACATATAAAAGGTCATGACCTTTTCTAGATTTTGGCAATCCCCCAACAAAGTCCTTGGAAACACTTTCCCAAGGATGAGAAGGAACTGGAAGTGGAGTGTACAAGCCTAGTTTTCTATTGCTAGGCTTGCTTTTAGCACACATTGTACACCCTTTAATATATCTAGAAACTGTTTCATGCTTTCTTGGCCAATAGAAGAATCTTTGCAGCTGTGCAACTGACCAAAATGACCTGATATTAGAGAAGTGTGTGCTTCTCAGATTATATTAACTCTTTCAGTTTGAGGAATGCATAACTTTCCCAAGTGATATAAGAGTTGGTCCTTAACATGATAATCCAATTTTTTTGCTTTTTTTGCATGACTTAAAGGTGCATATACATCTTTAAAATTTACATCTTGAGCATATTGTTCAATGTAGCTTTCATGCAATACTAAATTATGCTTAAGTATAGTAGATGCATTTATGATTGGTCTGGACAACATATTTGCAACTTTATTGTGTATTCCCTTGTTATATTTGATGACTAGATGAAATTGCTATAGAAAATCCATCCACCTATAGTGTCTTGTTTGCTGCAACTTAGTTTGTGAGTGTAAATATTGAAGTGGTTGATGATCAGTATGTATAACTGTTTCTTTGCCCATTAAGTAATGTTTCCGCATTTTCACACTCTACACTAATGCATACAACTCTTTATCATATGTGGGATAATTAACTACTACAGTATTAAATGTATCATAATGATAACATATGGGTTTAACATGTTGCTTCAACACTTCTCCTGTGGCATAGTCACTGGCATCTATTTCAATGTCAAATGGTCTTTAAAGATCTGGCAATGCCAGTACTAGTGCTGTACTAATCTTTTCTTTCAAGGTGTCGAAGGCTTTTTGCTATTTTCCTCCCCATTGAGACACATTGTTTAATTTTGTTAAAACATGTAAGGGAGCTGCAATCAAGGAAAAGTTAGCGATAAACTTTCTCCAATATTGTGCTACTCCTAGGAAGCTCCTAACTTCTGTAGCAAATTTGGGTTTAGGCCAGTTCACAATGACTTAAACCTTAGAGGGATCTATCTTCAATTCCCCACCCCCTACAATATGACCCAAATAATTCAAAGATGTTTTGCCAAATTCACATTTTGATAATTTAACATAGAGATTTTCTTTTTCCAAAAACATCTAGAGTCTGCTTTACATGCTTCAAATTTTCTTCCCAAGTTTTACTGAAAACAAGAATGTCATCTAAATATACAATTAAAAAATCATCAATAAAAGGTCAGAGTACATCATTCATAACTCTCATGAAAGTGGTCGAAGCATTAGTTAAGCCAAAAGGCATAACTAGCCATTCATACAGCCCTTGATTCGTTTTAAAAGTAGTCTTCCATGCATCTTGTTCTACAACTCTGACCTGATGGTAGCCACTATGCAAGTCCAACTTGGAAAAGTAAATAGCTTCTTTCAACTGATCTAATAGATCATCTATGCGAGGAAGAGGATAACGATTCTTGATTGTTATTTTATTCAGTGTTCTGTAATCAATGCACATCCTCCATGAACCATATTTCTTTCTCACCAACACGATTGGAGACCCGCATGGTGATGTGCTTGGCCTTATGAACCCTTCCTCAAGTAGCTCATGTACTTGCTTCTTGATCTCTGCATTCTCTCAAGCAAATAACCTGTACATTCCGATGTTAGGAAATGGAGCATCTTACTGTGAATGAATATCATTTACAATTTCCTTTTTGGGTGGAAGACCTTTAGGTTCTTGAAATAGGATATCATATTCTAAAACAACTTTATCTAGTTCGAATTTCTATTTAGCATCACAACATTCAAATGCATTGTTTTTATCAGGGGTCTTTTCCATTACAACCATTAATAAAAATTTCTTGCGTGAATTTACAATTCTTTTCATCTACCCTAAGTTTATGAGAATGTAGTTATTTTTGAGCTGATGAGATCTTACAACATACTCTATTCCATATTTTGTTAGTTGATACTTATTTTCAGCTCTATAGAAAATAGCTTTTCTATCATAAAAGTAAGGACTTCCTAAAACAATACCACATATATCCAAGGGAACTATATCTAATTCAACCTCATCTACAAATGCTGACCCAAAAGCAAACCTAAGTTTACATTGTCTAGTCACTTGTAGCTTTGCTTTATCACATACCCAACCTAATGGATATGGCTTCTTGTGAGGTGTGGTTAGTAGTCCCAACTTCTTTACAATCGCTTCAAAAATCATGTTTACTTGTGAACCACTATCAAATAAAGTACCAATCTTTTGGTGCTTGGAAATAACTCTAATATGAAAAGCTCATGTCTTTTCCTCTCATTTTCTTCATTATCATTAGATTGTGTAGAATTACTAGTAGATGCGTCAGAATTTTTACCTTTTATACCTGTATCTGTGACTATTGTTTCATCACCTAAGTCTGACCCCAAATCTTTTTGAATAGAAGCAACAATCTTCTTCTTCTTGCCATTGAACTTCTTGGGTTTTAGCTCTAGATGAAAAGACCAGCAATGTTCATCATCATGTCCATCGTTCTTGCAATGAGTGCATGAAGGTTTGTCTTTCTATTTAGCGTTTGCCTTCCCCTCTTTCCATTTTTGCTTCCTCTTTTTCTTGTTCTTGCTTGTAGTGGGTTTTAATGATCCCCCAATCTCTGGGTTCCCATTCTTGCCTCTTTCCTCCAAATGTGTATCCTGAACTGATACCTCATCTATGCTAGTAGGGTTAAACATGAGAACGGTGTGTCTCAAATAGCTATGCAAACCACCTATATACATCAGCAAAGTCCTAGGTGAGTCTAAAGAAATGCCTAGAATTAAAGCTCTTTTTTTAAATTCCTAGGTATAGCTTTGTACACTTTGCCTCTTTAATTAAAAAAGAGTTTTCCAACTCATCATGGCTTGCTGCATATAAGCTAGTGGATTGAATTGTTTTTTAATGTTAGAAACAAATTCACTCTAGGTAGAAAGAATTTTACCATGATTCTTCAAATAAGCTTTTGTTCTACCTTCCCACCACACTAGGGCAGTTCCTCCAACGTGAAGACTGGCCAACTGAATCTTTCTCCTTTCTGAATCAATATTCTGCACCCTACAATATACATCAATTTGTCTAATCCAGTTATCTAGCTTTTCTACATCTAATTCTCCATCATATATTGAAAAATCAAATTTTACATCTAATTTAATGAAAGAGCTAGAAGGAGGTGTTTATAGAGGAGGCTCTTTCCCTTTCCCTTTTCCTTCTAAATGACCATCTAGAAGAGGTTTTTCTATTCCTTTGTCTTGTTTGGAGGTTGAAGTATCTTGACCTCGACCTTTCTTAAATTATCAATACATCTCTTCTACCATGGCTCTCATGGTCATGAAACAGTCGACAAACTGAGAGTCTGATTCTGAGGGAATTTTTTCTGTCATTTCCCTCCTAGGATAGACTCTTCCAACTTCTAGGTTAGTCTCAACTAGTTCTCCTTCTCCTAATTTGAGCTTTGACCTAGTCAGCATTCAACAATCCAGCACAAGCTTGTCTAACCTTAGCAAACCCAAAGCTCTAATACCACTTGATCTCATAATGAGATCTTAGACAATTATTAAGGTATTACACACTCATGTGCATGGATATGCCTACATTACTTTGTACAATGGATTGATAAGATTGCAAAATACATAGACAATGAAGCAGTTAAAGAAACATAATAGACAACACACATAAACACAACAAGTTTAATATGGAGTTCACCCAAAACTCTTGGGCTACGTCCCCTAGTCTAGCCTTCAGTAGTGGACTCTCTATTATTTCTTTAGAAGCAGAGTTTTACAAAAGTATCAACTCAATTTGAGTCCCAACACACAACAGATACAACAACAAGATTTTTGATTGAATCCCTGAAGCCTCTTTGAGTACACAAACTCTCTCTTTCACTCTCTATTTCTGTCTTTGCTTTGTCTCCACACTACTTGTCCTATTTTCTGTCAACCTATGGATTTAAAGCCAATCGACGTTGTCTATTCATTTCACCTTCTCGTCTTTCTAGCTTCCTGACCTCTGTCTGCTTAGATACCCCTCTGAGCGTTATCAATTATTACTACAGGTATGGTGGCCACCTGTACTATAACAGAATGGGTCATCGGGCCTTTGAAATCCTAGAAATAACCATTCTCAATTTATACAAAGAAATACATTCAAAACTGTAAAATTTTGCCAAATAACTCCTATCGGATCTGCCTTTATGTTGACAATGCATATCCACCGTTGATTTGGGAGATCTAGATCCAACGACTATGGTTTATTTTGGGTGACTCTCTCGTACGGGGGTTAACCGCCCAATAAGGGTGGTTTTCTCTCTCCTTATCCTGGACACATGGCAACCAGTGTATGGGCTCGAGCAGAGCTCGACCCAAACCACTTACTGCCTTTGGTCCTCCCAAAATCCTGCCTATATCATGATTTCCCTTTGTATTTAAAAATGCATTAAAATATGAAGTCAAACTTATATCAAACTTGAAATCATATCTAATAGCATTAATAAGCCCTTTTGGGTCCAGCATCATCGCCCAAATTGTGTTTTCCTCAGTTTTCATTTATTTACGTAAACACAACTTTAGATAGAAAAATCCCTTTCTTGCGGATCTCAAAATATATCCAATATCACTTGTAGCCTTGTCGGGTCTGGCTTATCGCATCGCATATAGTACATGGCCCCACTCCTCTGTGTAGCTCTAATGTGACTTTGTGATGCAACTTGTCAGAATAGCATATCACATGAGCCTCAGGTCATTGGTAAGTGCTCCCATGTATTTCTCCAACGTGATATCATGAGTCAACCCAGTCCATCAATCCACACGCTTGATCGACGGTCCTTGTTGACCATGCTAATTGCTATTTCAATTTTTTAAGTGGTAGTCTCCAATAGCCTCTTGATGGCCTCAACCGATTTGCGATATGTCGATCAAATTTGGACCATTGATTGGCCAGATCTGACAGCTCTCATGCAAAGTAGTGTTAAACTGCCGATACTCTGTCTTTCCACTATTTCTTCAACTTTTTGGTTGCCGATAGTGTTTTCCGACTTTTTGAAAAGTTCATCCTTTTGCAATTATTTTGATTTTGAAGACTTAGAGGGTTTTCTAGCATCCATTTGAATCAAGAATTTACCATTGCTGAACATTGATCACCTTTTTCTTCTTAGCTCTTGGTTCCTTAGCTCTTCCCATGACCATAAGCCAACCCCCATATCGGAGCACTCCTTATTGGAGGTTTTGAATCGATCATTCCACTTTGATGCACAACAAACTGCAACCTCCGATCCCTGATCTCCAATGTGTTAGAAAATTATATATTATGGAGCAATGGAACACATAAAATATTGTAGAAATATAAATACAGAAAACGCATGAAACAAGAGAGACACAGATATATGTGGTTCACCCAGTTTGGGCTACGTCCACCCCGAACAGCCAGTCCTTCCTTTCTATTATCCAACAAAATGAAGAGACACAACCTACAGCAAATCAGCT
>APFE030304056.1:0-12172 GCA_000404065.3 Pinus taeda
GCTATGCTTGGAGTGGTGGAGACAACTGAGTAGGCCCTTCTGGCCACTTAGCCCTTTTTTCCTCTTTTGGGGGGGTTTTTCCCACGAGGTTTTCCCTCTTTCTTCATTTTATGAGGATCTTTTATTTATTGTACCTAAGTACCTAACATGGCATCTTGGTCGGGACTCAGTTTAGATAAGCGAGTTAGGATGGGGGGGGGTGTTCAAATATAATCCTAACATCTACATTTATTTTTTAGCCTAAGTATCCTTGACTTAGCCACATGCACTAAAATCATGTTCACACTTGGTTTTTGGTAAACTAGCTTGGTGGACCAACTTTCCCTTGTTTTTTGCCTTTAAAGGCTTAATATTATGTAAATATTGGTCCAACCACTTTCCTAAACCATTTAGACATATAAGTGCATGTTCACACCTAACCACACCTCATCCACTTGGGTTATTTGAGGATTGGCGCACCACATGAAGATTCCCCCTTAAATCAAGGGATTTGGTCCCCCAGTGTTACCGGAAATAGTGCCCACTCGGATGCTGTTATTCCCACTAAGACTGGTAGCTATCTTAGAAACAAACAAGTAAAGTCTACTTTCATTTTCCTTTATGAAAATAGAGAAGAGTGGAACCAAGGAGACCAACCTTAGTCTTGCGCTTGATTTCCTTGTTTGATTCCTCTACTTCCTGATAGAGCTTCGCTGCTTCTTCTTCATCTGCCCAGCTTCAAAGAGCACCTGTGGAATCACAGAAACATACTACTATCGAAGAACAAAGATCTATATTCATAAATAACACAAGACCAAATGTGTGTTAACCATACAAATGCATATATAAGTAAACATACAAGAATATGGAGGAAAAATTGAATAGCTTTATTAAGATGAAAAGTAGCAAGAGGATTACAACCATATCTTCTAACCCAATATCATCCTCCAGCTAGAAAGCCCTTCTTCACCTCAAGTAAAGCTTAGATCACCCAACACTATGAATATACACCAGAAAACCAACAACACTTCTCTACAAGATACAACATTCCAGCCTCTGGATCCCTGTGATGAGGGATCCACATATAGATGATTGTAGGGAGTTGAGTCATCTTCTGGGGTCTTGATTAGTGTCCTCTCTTTGATAGTTCCTGCTTCCACTTGGAGAATGGTGATCTCTTACTCATCCATGGTCGAAAACAGAGAGGCAAGTGTCAGAGGGGAAGCTTCTAGAAGATTCCATGATCTTCCACCTCGCATTTTGTCCCTGTCATTTGTCCATTCCCGACCATCTCACCCTACAGAGGAGCCATTTAGTATGCATCACACCCTATACACTGGGAAGGTGATATGCATCGCACCCTCTGTACTGGGTTTTCAGTATCGTCCAGTTTTGACCATTTATGAGCAGTTTTTAGTGGAGAACTTCTGGGAGATGATGTTATCAGCTGACCTTGTTCCTTTAGGTAGTGAAGCAACACTTTTTAGGGACTTAGGAGCCCTCAGTTTATGGACATTTATGATTGGGGTTGAAGTGCCAAAAAATGTCTATGATAGTTGCCCCCTAAAGCATGAGGTCGTTAATCTTTTTGATGTCGGGTGAAATGCTTTACTATGAGGATCTGAAGTTTTTTTGAGCTGGGAGGAAACTTGTAATAAGATACAATACAATAGATTATTTTGACAACATTTTTTCATGATCTAGCTGAGGCGAGCATTCCCATGCTCAGCTTTATAAATTCATTTTCATGTACATAGGATAGACAATCGTTTGTGTGGCAGACTAATGATTTGGACTCATCATCCTTTGATTTGGATGATCATCTGTTTGGAAATCATGTACACTTGATGTCTTTATATTCTTGAATATATCGCAGCCCAGATGGATGAAACTAGATCCGGGGTCTTCAAAACTCATTCAATCTTCACTGGGAGTACAAGTTGATCCATGTGAAAAATGTTCTGGAGTCGAACATGGAAAGACATCGCCTGATTACCAGCCAATGATGTAAAGTGTTAACAGGCGTGAGAGGAATCACCAATAATGACAATGACCCTCAAGGTACTACAGTACAATTCACGTGGTGTGAAAAAGGACTTGGCATCGAACACCACGTAAAATCTCTCAGTCGAAGGTCATTGATGTAAACCTGTCGCCGAAAGTGAGAAACTTGCCATTGAGGCATGCAAGCTTCAAAGTATTGAAAGGGTTGTTCCTAAGTAACTTCTTGGATAATGAGTTGATGTTGACAAGAAATGACCCGTCATAAGAGGGCCTTAATGAATCCAACATCAACAACATGGAATGAAGCAAATGATTTTGGAGGTGAAAACAATCTGATGATACAGGGTTCAGGGTGGCGGTCATGAAGGAATGGGGCATGAATGTATTGCAGTGGGTGAGACACAGGAGAATTGTCTGAATGACTTCTCTTGAACATATCAGCGAAACTGATGATGGATTGGTAGCGTTAACCCCAAATATGGATGGTGTGATGGACCAATGGTGATGACCAGTGAACGAAACAACCCAACTCGGCTTGGATGCAGAAGGAAAGTGTCATGTTCAGAGCAACTAGCTACCAATAAAGATTTTTCAAGTTTTCTTCCCAATTTTCCCTAGTCATTGCTGACCAGTACCTCTTTATTTTTGTCAAGCTTGAGGAGGATAACATATGCTTGTTCTATAATCCGCCCTTCAAGTGAACCTGTCGCTATATTTTAGTGAGCCTAGCGATAGTGAAACTCGTTCTCGTCTTGTTGGATGAGTTTGTCACTATTTAGTTTAACAAGTTTAACGAAAAAGATAACTCAGCCTCTTTCAATTTTAGAGAGTCTGAAAGAAACGGAAAGAAGCCTTTGAAGATTATTTTTCGTTGCATAATCCCTTAAGTTCGAAAATGCATAAAATAATACAAAAGGGATGAATTTTCGATAGTTTTAACGAGCCGAACAAGACAATCGCTCGATCTTTTTGTGTAATAATCCCTCAGGTCCAAAAAGATTAAAATCTAGAGGAGGGATAACACTTCTGATGCCTTTTAACGATCCGGAGAGGCCAATCGCTCGGCAATCTTTTCATATTTTACGAGTTAGGTGAAAAGAGATTAAAGAAGACTAGCTTTTGAGGAATGAGTGATTGTTTCGGGTAGCAGCTGATTCCAGGTAAGGTTTGGAATTTTCCAATCACGATAGAGTTACAAGGATGGCTAGCAGAATCACTCTTCACAGATGTTCCTCAAAGGGGTAAACAATCATGTGGGGGTGAATGATCAGCTAAAACAGAGTGGAGGTGATGGCGAGAACATGACCAAGTCTCAAAAGCTGGCGATAAGGAATTCACAATGGTTATTTACCCATTCATTTTTTAATGAGCTTAAACGCGGGGAAAAACACTTGCTCATGACTTATGTTTATTTTTTAACGAGAATGAACTATGCGCTAAAAATGCTCGTGGAGAGTTTATTTTTTAACGAGCTTGAATTCTTGAATAAGACTGAAAAGAGTGAGAAAAATCCACAGTCGGAGGGTAAAATTAGTCCTCCCCAACCATCGCACCTGTTACACAGTGAACTCAGTATGCAGCACAGTTACTCCATTTGAGAAGTGCGATGCATATAGACTGCCTTGAAGGCAGGGTGCAATGGTTACAGTGTGAGACTTTGAACGAGACTTCACTCAAAGTTTGCGATTTAGTTTAGGGGTTTAAGTTGAATAAGTATAGATCAATGTATGTAAAAACGCAGGGGTGATTTAAGAGGTTACTAAAGCCACTACTTAGGGCAATTAGATTGCTTGCAAATATATTGTTTAATTTATAAACAAAAACCGGGAGATTGACTGAAGCAACATTGATCTACTTTGCATTTGTATGAAAAATGCAGTTCGAAGGCTAGCTGGTTTAACTTCAGGCTCCGTCTATATGTTTATAAAAGAAACAAGGATAGATAGGCTAACAAGTAATCTAGTTGCTCCCCAGTGGAGTCGCCATTTTGTTATACGGGAATAGTGACCACACGGATACTGCTATTCCCACTAAGATGTGTGGCTATCTTAGAAACAAACAATAAAAGTCTACTGTTGATTCCTTTTATGAAAATAGATGAGAGGAGAACGAAGAGGGCTAACCTGAGTCTTGCGCTCGATTCCCTCTCCTTCTTGATAGAGTTTTGTTGCCTGCTCTTTGTCTGCTCAGCTTCAAAAGGACCTGTAGAATCACAACAACATACTACTATGCAAGAAACAAGGATCTAAATTCACAAATAATGTAGGATCAGATGTACATTAACCATATACAAGCATATATAAACAAGTACACCAGGATATGGAAGGAAACAAGAATAGCTTATTCAGATAAAAGTAGCAAGAGGATTACAACCATGAGCAGCTTTAACCCAGCATCATCCTCCAGCTAAGAAGCCCTTCTTTCACCTCAAGCAAAGAAAAATCACCCAACACTGTGAATGTACACAAGAATACTGACAACACTTCTCTCTAGATTACAAAATTCCAGCCTGCAACCTCTGGATCTCTCGGATGAGAGATCCATATATAGATTTTTGCAAAGGTGTGAGTCAGCTCTAGGTTTTTGATTAGTGTCCTCTCTCTGATAGTTCTTGGTTCCACTTGGAGATTTCATTGATCTCTTACTCATTCTTGAGCAAATTATGAGAGGCAAGTGTCATATGAGAAGTTTCTAGAAGATTCCCTGATCATCCACTTAGCAAACTGTCTCCACCACTTGTCTATTCTCGTCCATCGCACCCTGTAGAAGGACTTTTCAGTATGCATTGAACCTCCCGTGTGTATTAGGTGCTATGCATCGCACTCTCTGCACTGGGCATTCAGTATGGTCTAGTTTTGACCATTTCTGAGTAGTTTTTAGTGGAGAACTTATGGGAGATGATGTAATCAGTTGACCTTGTTCCTTTAGGCAGTGAAGCAACACTTTTAGGGACTTAAGGGCCCTCAGTTTATGGACATTTTTTATTGGGGTTGAAGTGCCCAAAAATGTCTATAACACTGAGGTCCCCTCAAGCGCTCCTCCGTCCAGTTCTGGTCCGCTCCATATCAAGAGACCTAGCACTGAGGCGCTTATTCGACCCTCTCCTAAAGGTGTACTCAGGAGATTGTCTTACAACCCTAATGCTTGTGTTACCCAGCACTACAGCATCATTGAGGACTTAGCTCAGGCTCCGTCAGCTATGTCTGCTTTAAAAGTTCTCCAGAGCTGCCCCCCCCCAGAGGAAGTCCTTGCTATCAGCCATCGGTGGCATCGACCCAGCTGACTTGGATTTGATCACGTTTGATCTCGAGAGCCATGTACCGAGATTGCCTCACCAGATTGCCTTCCTCATTCAAGTCATCATCAATTCGAAAATGATTCATCGTACAGTTATTGATGAAGGCGCATCAACTTGCATTATGTTTGTTGCTTGTTAGAAGGCTATTGGGTCTCCGACTTTGAGTCAGTCTCCATCGACACTGGAAGCCTTTGACGGGAGAGAATCTCGCCCTTACGGTATCCTCCAACATTTGCCGATTACTTTGGAAGGGAAGACCGTTGAAGTGGAAGTTGAAGTTGTTGATGCAAATCTTACTTACAACCTCCTTTTGGGCCGGAGCTGGACATATGCCATGCATGCCATGGCTGCATCCCTCTTTTGTGTCATTCTTTTCCCTCATCAGGGGAAACATTGTCATGGTAGACCAACTCTCCTTCTTCACTTCTTCTTCCGAAGGCAATGTGCCTTTTGTGGAGCATACCTCCATTCCCTTCGAAAGTGTGGGAGCTGGGCTCTTCAAAGACCCTGCCCTCATGGGTGTCTTTTCACTCCTACCTCTGAACCTTGCTTCTCTCGGTTTGGTTTCTACTCGTTCTAATCCCCCATTGCACACTGTTGCTACCATCGACCCCTTTGCAAAAGGGGGCATTGATCCTCTAGCTTGTAACCCTCACTCGGCCGGGGGGCATGGGCAGATCATCGGTGCCATTGATCATTTTACAAAATGGGCCGAGACGACGCCTACATTATCTAGGTCGGTCACAGAGCTGTGCAATAGGGTAAGTCCTGAAATGGGCTTGACTTGAACAAGTATCATGCGTGCACTTTATTTTTTGTGCACACGTGTGCTTTAGCAAGTGTGTTGCATGTGCATGTTTTCATGATTTTGTCTTGGTGTGTCGGCGTGATTTCCGCTTATTGTGTCCTTTTTGCTTCTTGGACAGATGTCTAGATCGCCTTACGTTGGTTTCGTTGATGGTGCCTCCCGTAGTACACGCAACTTGTCCTCTGCAGCATGGGTGATCTATGATCCTCATGGTGAGTTAGTAGACCTTCAAGGGGTTTGTCTAGGTTGTACCACGAACAATGTTGCTGAGTATAGTGTTGTCTGAGGCGATTAACCTCGGTATTCGAACATTGGTTGTGAACTTGGACTCTCAGCTTGTCGTCCACTAGCTCAACGGGCGTTATTCAGTTAAAGACCATCGGATTTTAAGGTTGTATTTACGTGTTAAGTTGTTAGAAAGGGAATTTTATTTCATTACTTATCAACATATTCCAAGACGATTTAATACGTTAACCGATGCATTATCTAATTATGTGTTGGACAGGCATTTGCATAACATGTAATTCAAAATAGCATAAGAAGCATAAAACACAATAAACCATAAAACATATATATATATATATATATATATATATATATATATATAATATATATATATAAAAATAAAATAAGATAAAAAATATATTATAATTTATAAAATTAATTAGATATAATACTATATGTATATATGTATATATGTATATATATATATGTATATATATATATATGTGTGTGTGTGTGTGTGTGTGTGTATATATATGTGTGTGTGTGTCCAAATGTTTGCACCACGTGCATCATCAAAAAATAATACATGTTTGTCTTAGTACATCCGGAGACAACATGTCTCTCAAAAAATATGCATGGAAAAGAAAGCCTAGATATCTAGTCCCTATGGTGCTCATGGTAGCACGTCACTGCTTGCACTAAACGTCTCAGGAGTCGGTGGATACGAGTCAGCACCCCCACCGTGTGCCTGTGGTACACTAGCGAGACATTCGCTAGCCGAGCATAATCCAGGATCCCTCAAGTGATAGCCTTGAGGTTCTGAATAAGCTCTCCTCTGTCACCACCCTCCTCCTAAGGATCCGTTGCAGCTTGGTGTCTCCTCGCAATGGGAGACATGCCAGCAAGGCGCTCTGGGCCAACATCTGCATATGCATATAAATGTTATTAGAACAAGCATGTATTAACAAAAAAATCATAAAACACAAAATCAAAATGAGGTCATACCTATCTCCTCATCCCAGTCCTCTCCCTCTGGCAGTGGGAGGTCAGGGTCACCGGTGAAGTTTTTCCCTACATACGACCAGTCCTCCACCATGATCAATTAGCAGCGAAGCCACCCAAAAAACTCAGGTCTCCATGACATCTGCTGACCGCCCCCCCCTCTCGGCATCAGTGCCACCCAACGAGCCATCCTCGGCTCTCGAGGTGCCGGATCAGGAAGAAATGCCCCTTGGCCTTGGACGATTGGCACATGTTCCAAGAAGAAAGTCACCAAGATGGAACCATACCCAAACTACTGCAGCTTGCCACATTTGGCCTTTGTAAGCTGCCTCTTCATATTGGTCGTCACCGCTGACGCCCAATTGAAGACCATCGGGTTAAGACACTCTGTCGCTAGTATCAAGTGATTCTTCATGGCTTCATGGGGCGCCTGTGTCCCTACAGCTCATGTGATGGTGAATAATAGAGCTCTAAGTGTTAGGTCCTGAACAGTGGGGATATCCACTTTTGAGCTGCCGGACCCATATCTTGCCCCTGGGAAAACTCGAGCCTTCACCTCCTCCATCTTCTCCCTGGATGGCTTGCTACCAATCAATCGGGGCACCGGCCCTCTACGCGACAGTCCAGTGATGAAATAGACGTCAGAGACGTCTAGTTCCAATAGTTGGTCCTGTATGCGGAACATCTGATCATGTTCATCCCACAGGTTGATTAAATATTGCAAGAGCTCTGGCTGATCTCGTAGATAAGACAGGAGACAATATTTCTTGAGCCCGCAAGCTCTAAGAGCTTCCATGTAGTCTTCGTCTGCTAGGGCCAATACATTTACTTGGTCATGTTCTCTTTCTTTCCATTGGAGTACCATTTTGCGTATTTTCCTGCAATCACAAGGTCAAAACATCAAATTAGATCCTTGGAAAATTTAAAAATGCAGTGAAATGGCTTTAGAATTATTAAATTTTGAGAAATAAGTGCACACGGCCGTTGGTGTGACTGTTTCTAAAATAGTCACGCCCATGGGCACGAGCCTTTGTGGAAAATTGCCCCATTGGTGTGGGTTCGTGCCCGAAACCCGCACCAATGGGCGCAACCCTTATTTTTGAAATCCCCTCCACAGAGGATTATAAAACAAACTAAAGCAAATTTGAAACGGACAAAAATGGAGTAGGAGAAGAGGCCTCTTACCTGGAACTGACGACGCTCCGAATGGTCACCCGGATTTGTCACAATCATCACCTGAAGATCACACACCAAAAGCATTATTGTCACTCCAAAGAGGTAAAAGTGAAATGTAAATTCTTGTTTTTACCATTTTCACCTATTTTATAGCTTTTTGACCCTCAATAGGTTTTAAAAAGTCTTTTTATGAATATTTTAATGTATATTTGTGTCGAAAAATGGATTTTACACTGGTTTTTTGTGCAGCGACAAGTGTTTGTGTGACTTAGGCGACGAAACGAGTTGTATTTTATACTTTTTCGGACTCGGTAAATACACGAAAAAGTCACTTTGGAGTCATCTTTTTGCTCTTTTCTGACTCTCTAAATGTGAAAAGAACTCCGAGTTATTCCTCTCGACTCGTTAAATGTGAATGAGAGGTGGTCATCTTTAAACCCTTTTCCGACCGTATAAAGACGAAAAGATCATCGGACCCTTGTCGTTTCAGGTTCGTTAACGGTTACGAAGCGACGTGGTTTCGATCGCTTTTTTACTTTTTCAGGTCGAAATCACTACTCATGAAAAATACTCCTCGGTCATAATGATCGGGCAGTTCTTTCGAGCATTATTTTATACTTTTTTGGGCTCGAGAGACACAACTTTACGAAAAAGGACATCCCTGGAGTTTCCTTTTCCGCCGTCTTTTCAAACTCTCTAAACATGAAAAGACGCCAAGTTCTTCCTTTGTCAGACTCGTTAAAACTTGATGACATTGGATTCCATCGAAATGACGCCTTTCAAGCATATGCTATCCCCGTCAAGCTTGTCATCAAAAAAATAACCGGGGTACTTGGCAGAAATGGTGGGGAAAATGGAACCACAATTATTGTCACGTCGATAGTATGTTGCTCTTGAACATGGCACTTGTATGCATTCGTATCTGGGTGGGGACATCTCATCTTGTTTTTACACTTGCCTCCGTGGGTTTGGGTTATCTTGTTTGACCTCTCATCTGCTCGTTGCCTTGTCACCATGACCTCTGATCATTTGTTGTCAAATACTACCAAGTCCACTGTTGTGCTACCAGTATGTTCAAAAGAAGTTGACCTCTACAGAATATTCAACCTCCCTCTGATACCTCACATAATTCTGACTCACAAACATATTATCCTTCTTTGTCTCGTGTTGATGATGTGGGAAACATTATGGCCCACCTTCAATCAAGGTCACTTCTTATCGACTTCAGCTCATTATCCAGGAAGTTGACTCAGAGACTCCCTTCAGGTGCCTTGGAGCTTGCATGCCTCAATGGCAGGTTCTTCATGTTCGACACGAGGTTTTCATCATTGGCCTCCGATCGAATGATTCTATGGGTGTTCGATGCTGGCTCACTGATTCGCACACCGTAGATTGTACCTATAGTACCTTGAGGACCATTGTCATTATTGGTGGTACCTCTCGCGTCTGTTAACAATTTTCATCATTGACTGGTAATCAGATAATGTTCCTGCATGTTCGACTTCAACTCCCATATTCGTATGCTTGAACTTGTACTTTGTTCGGGTCGAGATGGAGCGCAAGACCCTGGATTTTGTCAGATCCAGGTTGCGATTTTGTGGATTATTATGATCATTACATGACTCATTCCCTGGATGGCTGCGACCATGCCTGAGTCTATTTATCGATCCTTATTGGATGGTTGCGCCCATACCTTGGATCCAGATTTTTATGTACTCTGTTATGGATGGATGCGCCCATACCACATACATCTTGTACTTGAGATATCAGTTGTACTTGAGATACCCCTGTCTCTCTCTCTTGGGCCTCATGATTTAGAGGGCATCTGTTACAGAGTAATTTGTCACTGTCCCTGTTACCCCTTCTCTCGCATCTTGGAGGACTTATTCCGGGACCTGTGAGAAGTGACATAACCTAGAAACACTTGCATTGTATTCCCCTGAGTATGTACTTCATATGCCTTGAAGACACCTTCTGCAAAATACCCATAAAAATAGCCCTTTTTCCATTGGCGCGGTTCCACTGTGTATCACTCGCACCAATGGGGGAAATCCTCCAAAGAGGGCATGCCAGCTGGCGCTCCGTCTCAGAGTTGCACTCGCGCCAGCCCAGTTGGGTAAAGATTTTAACAAACAAACTTATGAAGGTTCTTCCTAACCCATTCATGAACTGATTCCATCTTGAGTTGATTCAGTTTGGCTTCGAATCTCCATAGAAGGGAAGTTGTTTGCCACCTTCTCATGGAAGCTTCTTAGCAGGGAAAATTTTAAGAACCCCCCCTTAATTTACATGTATAATAAATGGGCGAATCTCCATGGTATATAGGAAAAATGGAAGGCGATTTTATCAATAATATGATATGTATATATAATTTTTTGGCGAATCTCTCACCAGGCATGGCGAATATTTTACTCAATTATAAAATCTTGTGTTTATTGAATACACAAATGAAATCATTGCATTTCTTTAAAATATCTTTTGAAATCAAAATTACCGAAATTACATATCGATAATCTAGTGGGTGTAAGATAAAATTCACCCGTGCCATTCATAGAAAGCATGAGAAAAAACCTAATACTTTATATAAAACCAAGAAAAATTCAAATTCATCACTTCTAGGGACCTCATAACCACCCTACCAATACACAATTATGTTCCTGTTTGCAATTAGAAAATTTACCCAAATTACAATATGTTTACTCAACTTCTAGGGACCTCGTAACCACCGTGCCAATACACAAGTATGTTCCCGTTTGAAATTTACCCAAATTACAATATGTTTACTTCAGCATATGTTGTAAAGTTATAGAAGGATGACTAGTGCAATCAATCCATTCCTTTTAGCCCTGGATTTGTTTCAGTTTAAAACAAGTATACAAATATACTTGTCCAATGTCTATGCTTTAACCATTCAACTTAAGATGTTTTTACAATATAATTTCCTAAGTCTATTTAATATCTTCATTATCATAAAAACCAACCTATATCCATCTTAACTCCACATCTACCACTCTTAGGAGGATGAAATCTATTTATCCCTCTGAGCACTTGGTAGACCCAAAATTAAGATGGATCTAAGATACAATTTCCCCTTTATATAGTCTATGATCACATGAATACCATGGGTCAATACCATGGGTTATCATAAACGTGGAGCTTAAAAATTACTATTAATAATTTATAAAAACTAATGAAATTAATAGTTGATTTTTATTTTATTTTTATTTTAACCAAGCTAAAATGTTTAACATACATTAAATTACAACATCCATTTTTACTCTTGATCCACCAAGCCCCGAAAGGGATCAATTATTTTTGCACTCTATACTAGTTTGTATATCACGATATTTGATCCCTCTCGGGGCTTAGTATATCTAGAGTAAAGATGGATCTATGCTGGTTTGATTCCCCCATTTAAATAGGCTACATTCCACATGAATACCATGGGTCAATACCATGTGCCATTTTTGTTTTTATTAATACTAATATTAGGGCTAATAATGTTTTTTGCATGGTATTAATAATAATCTAGCCCATGGTATTTGGCCCATAGTATTTTTCCCATAGGTTTCACCTAAATATAATGCATTTTTCGAGTGTTCCTAAATATAAGGTGACTTATGGAGTAAATATAAAAAAATGTTTTATTTATTTACCATACCTCTTGTTTATTTATATTT
>APFE030304056.1:20047-33981 GCA_000404065.3 Pinus taeda
GCAGAACCTTGAGGCACTAACTCGAGGTATCCCAGACTACGGCAGATTGGCAGATGTACCCAGAGCTTATCAGAGGCACACGGTGGGAGTGTCTACTCGTGTCCATCGTCTATTGAGACGTGTGGTGTGAGCAGTGACATGCTATCACGAGCATAACCGTGCTTAGACGCCTAGGTTTCATTTTTGCATATTTTTAGGAGTACATTGTCAGCGGCTGTATAGACTTTGGACATGTATTATTTTTTGTAATGCGCGGGGCACAAACATTTTGACACGCATTTATACATATCGATTTTTTGGATGGATCTTTTACATGTGATGATGTTGTAATTATGCTATGCAAATGTATCAGTTGCATAACATGTGACCCATGTGTTTTTGTATATTTATATGCTCATGTTTATTCCTAGATGGACCTTGTACATGTGACTATGTGTTTTATATGCTATGCGATTGTTGGATACATATGTAATCTAATGTATCTAGTGCATAACAAACGACCCATTGGAATGTATTTACACGCATATACTTTATACAAAATTTTATTTTTCTACAAGCTTAAAAGCACGTGGCGTACATGCAAACTATGCTTGATGGGAAGTGGAACGGGCATGCCCCCAAACGTTGTGTATCAATCCGAGGTATATGCCCCCCAAGCTTCAGTCCATTGAAAATGGGTTGAAGGTTGACTAAAAGGTTATGTGTCCGAAAGACACGAACACACATTTCATTGTTTTAACGAGGTTGACATGATGGGTATGAACTATCCTCGAAATAAACAGTTTCATTATTTTAACGAGGTTGAGACATTAGGAAAACTATCCTCGATCCTTGTTTCATTGTTTAACGAGCTTGACACAAGATCAAGAACTATGCTCAACACTTGTTTCATTGTTTAACGAGCTTGACACAAGATCAGGAACTATGCTCGACAATACATTCGGCCGTGTATTCGACGGCCTCCCGCCCAGCAAGTCGGAAGAAAATTCTGATGCACAAACAGGGCTTTGCTTCTTCTTCGACTGGACCATTCATTTTTTAAGGAGCTTGACATAGGAGATGAACTATGCTCCGACCAATCATGTTTCATTTTTTAACGAGGTTGCCACAAGATCAAAACCATCCTCGAGATACCTTGTTTCATTTTTTAGGGTGCTTGATAGAGGGAAAAACTATGCTCTGACCAGTCTTCATCATAACGAAGAGGAAGCCGGGACTTCCAGGAGTGGCGCTCCCGATGGGAGATCAAAGCCGTGGAGACTGGGATTTAATGCCCCCAAAGCACTAGTGACGATGTCGGTAGCGCTGGATAGAGGTGTGGGAAAGGTACTCACATAGTTGACCTGTGAGGAGGCAGAGACAACTGGTGGATGAGAACCGGGAGGAGGTGACAACGGTAGAGGGGGGCTAAAGAACGATAATTGGTCAATAGTGACAATCCTTCCGTTGTGTGGAAAGCAGACCACACGGAAAAGCGAAGAAACGATAGCCCCCATGGCATAAATATAGTCACGACCAAGGAGAAAATTGTTACCAAGAGCACTTTGGATAACCATTATGTCTATATAGACGGTTTTTCCCCCAGAGTAATAGGTAGCTGTGGGAGGATTCCTAAATATGGACATGCTCTTCCGTCAAAAGCCAACAGAGTATGCATGATCGGCTTAAGCGGTGGGGAACTGAGAGCTTGCCAAGTAGCATATGGCATGAGACTGGCCGATGCGCCTTCATCGATGACGGTGCCTGGTAGGGCTGTGTCATAGGCATGTACAGTAATCTGGAAAGGTACATGGGATGGAAGGCGGTAAGAGGTCAGGTGACTCCAATCAAAGGAGATAGCTGAACTGCTGGGTGGGGGAATCATATGACTGCCCCCATGCTCGAACGGAGCCGGAGAAGGACCCTCTGATTCGATAAGGATAAGAGGATCGTCGTCAGACTCATGAGAATCTGACGAAACATGAAGAACCTGTTTATGACTGTCGTCCAGAACAGGTTGGTCAACTGGTGGTAAACTCGAACTGACATGATCGCCGACCAGTGGTTGATCGGGAACAGGCTGGGTGGGGCCAGTTGCAGGAAGAGGAGACTGAACAAGAGAGGTATGCAAACCAACCTTGTCTTCAGTAGAAGGACAATTTGCAGTTGCAGAAAGGCGTTGATATCCAGCGGGGAGTTGGGGTGGGGGATCTGCAAGACTTTCCAAAACAGAGGAGGCTTTGTCCAGGAGTGGGCAAGATTGCCTTCACAAAGTTTGCAAGGGAATCGAATCTTCCCTTTTCCCTTAGTATTCCCAACTACGGAGGCAGCATCGCCGTGAGCATCAGTGGACGATGAAGGACATGCCAGATCACGGGACCATATTCTTAAGACCCTGGGAATGCCAGGACAATCATGAAGAAGGTGGTTTTCCTTGCAGAGTCTGCAAGGAAACTTAACCTTGGACGGAGGAGTGGGAAGGAGTCCGACCTCTGTTGTCTGTGGTGGAACAACAGTTGTGCTTGTAGTTGTTATTGTGTTTGTAACCGTTCCCTTGTTTGACTTCTTCTTCTTTGTCTTCTTCTTCTTCTTGTTAGCTACCTGGGTACTTTCACTATGCGAAGAGGGAGACGTTGAAGTAGGTGTCGAAGGGGTGGGGTCCACCTTCGGTTCAACAGGATGTTGAGTAGGCAGAGGGACTGATGTAGTATCAGCCGACACAGTAGGGACCACAGAGTTTGAAAATAGCCAAACTGGTAACTCGACAGTTAACCCTGGGAGGGTTAGTGTTGCCATATAAAGGGCACCAGCATTTCCAGGAGAAGGGAAACGACCAGCATTCCCATCAGGTGGGGAACTTAGGTTGATGAATCCTGGAAAACTTGCCATATTAAGACGAAATCCTACTCAAACTAGCGCACTCAAGATCTAGCTGGGTAATGTGATCGTGGCCAGATAAATTATTAAGACATTTAACTTGACCTTTTCATCTTTAAAGAGTTGAGAAAAGGACGAAAAGCTGACTCTAGTCTCCTTTGATTGTTTATTGAGCACGAAGTGACAAGCTGCTCACTTACACCTTTTCTGTTAGATAGTCTGAAAAGGATCAAAAGTTGACTACTCTGGAAATCTAGGTAAAAGGGTTTGCCAAACAATCCGTAAAACTGCGTATACACCTTAGCGATCAGAAGATCACCAAGGACTTCCCGTACTGCGGTCAATCTTCCCGAATGCTATGTTCAGTGCATTACGGTTTGTAGGGCGACAGACTCGGCTTCCTATGGATCAAAGGTTGCAAGCCTATAGGGGTCTCCCAATTTATACTCGACGGTACGTGGGAGCACAGTCCGTACTGGCACCTATCGTGTCACCGTGGAGGAATCACCCAACCACTCAACGATAAACTACCAGGCTTAACGACGCCGGAACACGTCTCTAGCCTAGACCTCTAGAATGTGAGCGTTAAGTTTCAATGTGTTGTTAGGTTCATTGAATTAATTTTATTGTTCATCTTCGATTAAGTCTCAGTTTCTGGTCTTAGCGAATGTAATCTCTCGAAATGTCCTAAATGCCACTACATGCAAGAATTGTATTCGTTTTGTTTGGATGAAATCTAGCTACAGAAGAGTTAAGAGGTTCACACAAACAAAACGATGCCAAAAGATCTAATGCAGCTAATCAACAAGAAAGGAAAAATCTTTTCTCTTTTTTTTTTTTTTTTTTTTAAAGCAAAAAAACTAACATAACATGCTAATTGACGAAAAGCAAAAATATTTTTCTTTTCTTTTAAAAATAATATGATAACGCACTTAAGGTGTTTCAAGAGATATTCACAATCAGATAATTCATTCCAAAAATCTATAACCAGATCTGAAACGTAAACAATAACCTAACAAAGCAAAGAAAAACCGAGATCTTCAAGGAACTATGTAAGCTAGGTCACAATGAAATCAGGTAAAAACAAGCAAGCTAAAAGTGAGATACTTGCAGTATGAAATGTAAAACTCATATAACCACCAGAAGGATATGGAAATCAATCAACAAAAAAAACCGGATCTGTAACCGATCAATCCAACAGAAGGCTCGATAACACAAAAAACCACAAAGGTCAAGATGTAAAATCGATGGACAAAGGCAAACAACTGAAGGATGGAAAAATCACCAGCCAAAGATCAATCCAACAGACTTCCAGGAGGCATATAAAGAGCAGAAAGACACAGACCCAAGTATAAGAGACTGACAAACAAGTTTATTAAAAAACTTAACCAGTGCGGCGCGACTGTAAGTCTACAACTCGCGCTAAACAGTGCTTGGCGTGAGTTTTCTGAGAGGAGCTCGCGCCCAGTAGCGCGGCTGTTCAAAGAAAAACCGCGCTGGCGGAGTTTGCCAGGCAAAAAGACAGAACGGGTGGTCTCAGGCTTGGCTTCTAGTATCTAGACAGAGCCAGCAAGTAAAAAGATAGCAAGAGCTCTAACCAAGAAAAACATTCAGACAAATAAACGAGAGAAAAACGACATGCAAGGCAAGATTGAGATTGTCTAGTTTGTAAACTGAACCGAAGATCGACTGAAGTGGCGTTGATCTACTTCACTTCCGCATAGCAGAAGTGTTTCGAAGGCTACCTGGCCGCTCTTCAGACTCCGTCCACAATTTACAAATCAAACAATAAAAACACAATCAACAACGAACTCCCCAGCGGAGTCGCCAAATTGTTGAGGTCGGTAAATCCCCTCTGCGGACAGAGGCGATCCCACTAGCCCCACAGGGGTCTAGCAACAATCATACACGCTGCACGCAAGTTCCTAATTGCATAATTTAAAGGTTGATTAGAAAGACCTACCTGGAATCCAACGCTATTTGTCGTGGAAGAAATGTCGCTCCTGTCCTTTAGCTTTGGCAGGTCACTATCCTTACGTTCCACGCATGGACACCTGCACAAACAAAGAACAATCCAAAACAAGCGTAAAATCCAATATCATACAATTATATATCAGTCAAGCAGGATATAACTCAAATATTATCAGAAGAATATGTGAGTGGACCATAATAACAGTCGTTCATTATTCAATAGAAGAAGAGAAGAATTACAACCAATAAAGGCTTGACGCTGCAAATCTCCTCCAACTGGGTCAGCAATTAAACATGCCTTGCAAAGTCACTTCCTCTCTCAACATTCCGGCAGCATAACTTCTCTCTCAGCTCTTACTATCAATCTAGCATAATCTCAGCTTACTTTAGCTCTTGTATAAAACTCAAAACTTCAACACTCTGACACTAGCCGGTTCAATGCAGGATGACAGTTTTTATAGATGGAAGAGGTGGAAGTATTCATCGCATCCGGACACCTACTGAAGATTTGGCATTGTCCCAGAATAGCCTTTGGACTGAGTTGTCATGGATGAAAAAGACGACACTCGATCATATCCATGGGATTTTTCCCAGAGAACTGCATGAGTAATGGGGGAGAAAACACTTCAGTGCGCGTTGGCCAAAAATCATGACTAATTTTGTGTGGCACGGGCTTTGTTCTGTGACAGCGCGTCCATGGGCACGCCCTCTTTGGAGGAACTAAGCCATTGGCGCGGGTAAGACACTGTGGACTCGTGCTAATGGAAATAGGGCACTTTTTATGGCTTATCTGCAAAAGGTGTTTTCAGGGATATTGAAGTTCATACTTAGGAGACTCCAATGCAAGTGTTTTCAAGTTGTGTCATTGGTCACAGGTCCGTAAATGCATCCTCCAGCATGTGACAACGGGGTTAACAAGGACAGTGACCAACGGTGACAAATTACTGCGTAACACATGCATACATAAGAAAACAAATACATATACCATTTAGAGTAAAGAAGATAGCATAGAATACAATACAACATATGCATGAAATGTGTTAGCTCTATTATATTAAGTGTAAGTTCCAGTCATACAATACATTCATGTCCAACCACTAATTCCAATAGTGGAACACTATAGCCACGACTGCTTGCTCCTCCAAAGAGATGTACTGGCTTTGCGCAGTGGAGAAGCCAAGGCTCATTACAATATTGTCCAAGATTTCTCTAAGGTTATCCTATGGAAGCTAGGCTGACCAAAAGCTATTACAATGAGTTATGAGGTTCTATTTATAACAAAGTATGGGGTGACTCTTCACATTCCCTTTTGTGACATTTTATCTACCCTCATGACTCTTCATCTACTCTATGGTTGTTACATCCAACTACTGACACTTGAACTTCCACTTCACACGACATTATATTACAATGCACATCACCTCATGTGAGACAATATGGCTTGAGCAAGCCATGCAAGACATCACTGGCGCTCAATCTGTTGTGGTTAGATCAACTCTTTGACATGCTTGTGATGGTGAAAGTGGTGAGGTGATGCCAAGCTCGGTCATCCGTGATGGTGTGCATGCACCCCATGGTGACATCTTGTTGAAGCGAACTATTGCCTCCATTGCATTCGGGTGCATTGGTGTGAGCTCCTTCATCCAACTCATCTGCTAGCATGTCCATGGTCTTCTTGGTGCAACGAAACCGACAACACAATGATGCATAGTGTCCATGTTGATCTTTCAGTGTGCATTAGTGGTCATGCACATCAACTGTCAACTACATGATGAGCTCCACTTGGAATTGCTTCTCATCTTCACCATGGTGAGTGTGATAAATTGGTTGGATTGCATGTGTATGCCCAATGACATGCATGCTGTTGAATCCCTTGCATGCGATCAACAACACTCGTCACCATGTATTTATCTGTGCGAGATGTTGGGATGGATATATAACTTGTACAGGAGCAGTTCCATCACTGCATCTTGCGACCCCTATTGTTCTTGTTCCTGCTACAATTCATTCGCTTGTTTGTGCAACTAATGTTTTTCCTTGAGTTGCTCCTTCAACACATGCAACTCCTTCTTTGTTCCATTCTCTATCTTGGCACGATCTCACATCACCTCATAGCCTCAGTCTCCAATGTTGCTTTCATCATCAATGGATCTGCTTGAGCTTGCAACGTTGTTCCACCTCTGTGTTTCCAACAACATTCCTCTTGAATTCGTTGCATCCGGTATGCTGCCTTGAGTTGATATTCATGATACTACTCATTGTGATGCTGCTACGATCATATGTTGATGTACTTGTCTACAAACAACTTGATGTCTATGTGAGTAGGCAATCTCATAGACACTAGATTGATTGCATCCTCAAGTGTCCTCTCAACGGTGTCTTCGACTCTTCTCTCCTAGAAACCATTGTACCTACGGTGTTAAGAGGCAAATGAACACCTGTGATACCTGGAGACATCACAACACTCATGGAAAGAAATCTGTCAGTCGAAAACCAAAATGAACATGAGAACTTACTTGCAACATACCTATGTGATTGATCATGAAGGTCACGTAATTTCCACCAAAAGGTCAAGAGACTAACTGCCAAGACTGCGCAAGGCATAAGCTAGGCTACTGGGAGGCTGACTGATTGCTATAACTACGCAATGCATAGTCTAGTCTCGTTGCTGACTGTTGGAATTGCACAATGCACAATCTCAGCAGTGAGGCGTTAACAAAAACTGCAACGTTGCTATTACAAGCTAGTATGTATCAACACGACAACAAGTGGTCACTAAAATCAAGCAGACAATGTCCATACAAAGCAAAACAAAAAAGTGCCAGAAATGCAACACAAGACATGGAAAGTGGGCTTACCCCAAAAAATTGAGCTTAATGTGTTGATAGCTCCTAGATGCGATGTGGGATGCGAGAGTTCCTATTTTTGGTTTTCATTGCTACCCCTTTTTATAAATGGGTCTTGAGTGTTTCCTTCTTGTTTTACTTCGCACAGTACTTTCAACTTGAACATATATATTCTCCCCATTTTTATCATGCTTGTCCTTTAGCTTGCCTCTACATATGCGACCTTACATTATGTAGATTTCATCTACATCCATTAATTTATTGTGATTTTCATCTACATCTAACACATATTCATACACATTTGAATACAATTAGTGACAAAAAATGATATAACATTGCCATACCTGCAGATGAAATTCAAAAGACATACTACTATGTCCACATTTCTCCCATAAGGGTAGGCATTATGAAGGTACTATTTGTAGAATTCTATAGAATTAATATACTTACATTAATTGTATCTATAATATTTTAGTCATTTTTGGTTCCATTACTACTTCTAAGTAGACTTAGCTATGTCTTCCCTCAACTGCTTTCCTAAAAATTCATCGTCATCAATACTGGTAGTCAAATATTTCATTGTCTCCCAATTTTCGTGGTTGATTCCGCGTAATGTATTTCACATTATGTTACTCCTTTTTCCTTTCTTCATTTCCTTATACATATTTCAAATCCCAAAATTGTCTTTGGGATCGTTTCATCCTTACCGTTACTATTAATTCCAAAAGTTTCTTATCCCTTTTTAGGAACTAATTCATTTTATACTTGTTATTTTAATATTCTCATATCATTATGCTGATGTCTTGCACCTCTAGGCAAAGAAGATTCTACATATGGTGACTATATTTTATTAATTTCATCTCGAAGTGATTGAATCTAGTTTCTTTTGACCGTGCTGCCACTTATTTTCTTGTGCGCATGTTGACATTCGTTACACTCCACCCTACTATTATTTATGGGTATCTAGGTATTGACGTGTAAGGAATTTTCTGTTTCCTTAGTATAGGAGGTCACCCCTGTATCTATCTATTATTTCGATACAACATTTTCCAAATCTTATCAGATGTTTTTAATTTTTACATTCAATAGAGCCTTGGTAGCTTCATGCTAAGCCATAAATGTGTAATATTTAAAACATTGTTACTATGCGCATCTGTTTTCTTCGTAGTGATAGTCTAATTGTCTCAACATGCATACTACTATTTTGAAAAAAAAAAAAATATTTGCAAGAAAATAGTTCATAATTCTTCTTTTAATCCTTTTACTATTGTTTTTATATACATTTCCACCAAGTATATCATATGGATGCACTGCATGTTTCTTCTTTCTTAGGAAAATTTTTCCTTAACCATTTTGTCTGTAGAATACTTGGTATTTTGTGCCTTGGATTCTAGTTATTACCTTCTTCTAACCGTAGTTCATATATATGTTAGCTTAGAGAGATCTTGATCAGGTTGTTGGTCGTATTGCGTTAAAGCAACGGAGCAGTGTTAAAACCAGGACAATGTTAAAACTTGGGATAGCGTGTATGGGAGCAGCATTAAAACTTGAAGAATATGCCAACACCAACCTTTAATATACACAGCACAAATTTCAAAAAACTCAACGCTCATACCATGGATACTTGCTTGTTGCTCTGTGCAAACTGTGCGGTTACAGTGTTGGTTGCACGCTATGGTAAGAGCTAGGTGTTCTTTGTCAGTTCAAAAGATGTTACACCCAAAAAAAAATGCAAACAATGATTAGAGAGCGTAGGGAGGACAATTATGAACAACCCAGGGACCGCACAAGACGCAGACAATGGTTATGGCAGAGAAAACTGATGCAAGGAGTTACAACTAATTTTAGGGACTAAGGACATATGCTCTGATACCATGTTAGGCCATGCAGTAACTCCTCAAAGTAAAATTGATTTATATATCTTATTCCTTCAGGTAGGTCTTCATTATATACATAAGGGAGAGACTGTTCACTTCATCTCCCGATGACTATTCATATTACTTATTTATTTATTTACATTATATTCACCCAATCCTGATGATTAGGTGTCAACAATCTCAGGCAAACTATGGGAGTTTCACTCAATGGACCTATGGCATATCACGTGCGTTCATGACATACTAAACAATACCCCTAACTTGACTACATATTGGTAAGTACCTCTAAAAATCACATTATTTAACCCCCTACGAATACAAACTCAATACACCTACCCAATTTAAAAAATCTCTAATTTCATTAGATATTGTAGGTATCCATTTTTTCATTAACATTTTTTTATACCCCTTTATAATTTTTCATTAATTTTGAACCCCATTTTTTATACTTTCCAATATAAAAACACTTTACCTCGTATATATCCCCAATATATTATGTCATTTTTTCTCAATAAATATCCCTCAATATGAACCCATGTGTTATGTTATTGCTCCATAGTGAAGCCCTTCTGGGGCAAACAAGGAGAATATATCTAGTCAAATTTTCTATTAGCGACTAGGTACATTGTTGCAGTTTCTTTTGGATCCTTAAAAGAGTTCCTTTTCTTTTAGCACAACAATATGAAAAGGGCACAAACCCTTCCAATTTTCATTGCATGAAGTCTATCGGGGTTAAGAAACAAAAAAATCTCCAAAAAAACTTCCCAAAACTTGTTACAAGTTACTTCCAAGCTGGTGGCTTCCTTGACAGAATTTCTTCCCAAGGAAAACATGTTCAAAAACAGAATTCATGTTCTTCCTTGTCTAAACGTTGATCTTCGCACAACTTTTTTTTGGTTGGTGTTTCTTAGCGTGGTGGAGGCCTTAACATTTTGCTCTCTCAAACTCTTTTCCTAAACGCTAGCCTTGGTTTCGGTTAATGCACCAACGCAAAAGTTTAACCGTTAGCAGTTTAGGCTCTACTATTTTTTGCAAAGTCTTGAAACAATCCCAAGCTTGTGATTGGGACAACCTCTAAAGTTATTATAGACTGGCTATGCAGGAAATTTGATCAGGAAGTTTTAAATTTATGTTATTGGAAGTCAAAGACTAAAATGTTATTGTTGGAATTCCAATTCTTATCTTCCTTTCACATCTACAGGGAATTCAACACGAAGACAGATGTTCTCTCAAAGAAAGGTCCCCCACTACATAATTCTCTCAAGGAAAGGTCCCCCACTACATAATTGACTAATCTATCTCTAGGAATAGATCCAAGGAGAATGCCTCATCTATTGTCTGTATTAGTTATTCCTTGCCTTTGGTCAGTTCTATTAAGTATTTTCTTGCTTTCTGGGTATCTTCAGTTGGTTACATTTTTTTGATCGAATCATCTATTATTTTTCTGTGGTTCAAAGTAGTAAAATCATGTTTGTTCCCTAATGTTTGTTGTTGTAGACAAATACCTGGTTAGTCTCTTTTGAGATCCTTTTCGGTAGCTCTCATTTGAGTTTTGAGTCATGAAATTATGATGTTTTATGTTAGTTGAACCCTCTGCGGTCTCCTCCTTATGGATGTGTCATGGTTATTATCTGTCTTTGATTCCTAAAAATGAATACCACCTTCTTATGGATATGTCATGGTTATTATATGTATCTTTGATTTCTTAAAATTATATCACGTTCTTATGGATGTGTCATGGTTATTATACATATCTTTAATTCCTTAAAATGAATATCAAGATATTGTTGTAGCTTGAATGAAACTAATGTGTGTCATAATAATAAATAATTTATAGTTAATGTAGTTTAGAATTAATACCATCTAAATTTTAAGTAACTATGATTAACCATTTAATAAATTTTAAAATTTATAATTATTATTTTTTTAATTTAAAAATGTATTTATTTATTTTTCAGTCACTCAAAACAAAGCTTATATTTTTGAATTTTCCACGCTAAGAACCTCGCTTCCCTAAAAAACCATTCAAAATTTAAGATGTATCCATAAAAATTCTTATACAAATTCAATGATATATATTAAGTTAAAATTAATATTTCTTAAATATATTTTGTTCTTATTTTCTAAAACTTTGTAAATTTTTTTTTAATAAGCTCTATATTAAAATTATTGGAAAAAATGAAATATATATCTAGTGTTTTTTATAACTTTTATTTAATAATATATAAAAAATAAAAAATTTAAAAGCCATAAGAAAATGTCTATATAATCTTCTTCATTAGGAATTTTTTTGAAAAATAATTGCAAGCAGTTTTGTGACCAATAGGAAAAGCTTATTATTTAGAAACTCAAATGGGTAAGCGCTTAGAAACTCAAATGGGTAAGTGCATAACCATGCCATGGTCATATGGCAAATGCTTCTGACCCGGTGTCAACCATAGCTACCAAATTCACCCATATCGGCCCAAAAAATCTGAAAATTCACCAATTCGATGATAAAAATGGCTAAAGCAACACAATTACAGAAACATAATCATATATCAGGCACAAAATGGTGTATGTGTAAACACACTCACACACACAGATTACATTCAGATCACTCTATTAAATAGAGTTTCTGAGATCCAACTTATTCCTAATTTAAATAGAGAGGTTGAGATAATTTCTCAACCATCAAAAACCAACTCCTTAAATATGGAATGTGAGCATTAACTCCAACATCCCCCCTTAATGATTACATTACATCAAAATAACAAAATAATCAAGCTTGTCAGTAGATGCTCCATCAAGTTGCCTCGTAACCCTCGAAAAGTTCTAGTTGTCAAGTTGGATTCCCGTGTTCTTTTCTCAACTCCCGAATCAAGGATCTCCCGAAGTCAATTACTGGACAACATCCCAATCTGTCACATAACCTCATTAGGAAACCACTTCCGCGTCTACCACTAATGAGGGATCCTTCCCTAGATCCGCAACTGCCATACTATCTGGACAACCATCCATATTGAGCCTTACTGATTTCTTCAAACATTTTATAATAATGGAAATTAAACTAATATAATCAGAAACGTATTTATCGTTGTCTCTCTGCGTGAATATCAGACACGGCTGATAATGAGACCAAAATCTCCACTGGGACATACCAGCTTGGTAACACTGTGAGCATAGCGCGTCACGACTCTCATCTTCTGGTTCTTCTGAACGGCCTCGGCAACGGAGGCCAGAAGCTCATCTTCGGTGGAAGGATACACGACTTGGGCAGCCCTGCAAGTACTTGTATCAGGAAACACACCAAAAACATTTGAAACTGTGCAGTTTCTAAATCCATTAGCACATTCCACCACGGGACCGGGATGGCTACAATTCGTGATCCGGGCCAACAGAAACAAAGCAAAAAAGATCAGAATAGCAGTGTGAAACTCCATTGGACAACGTAACTGAACAAACCATCGTGGAATGGGTAGAGCGAATCCATCCTTAATCTAAAGAACTCAAATATATCGTGAGGCCAGTCCAAATTCCTTTGCAAACTTGGCCAAACTCCTGTTCGGGGCCGTTAGAAAAAGATTTTACAAGCTTGAAAAAGCTGTGCGTTCCTCACCTCTTCCTCGATCGGGTTACATATTGCAGCAAGCAGAGTAGACGAGAAATAATTATTTCTCAATTCAATAAATTCGATGGCTTACTCCTATGCATAGACTTCTCATCCAAGCGGGTGTCTTCTTCACAATTGAAAGCTGCAACGACATAAATCTGCTCGCTCCACACTACAATTGTATTTAATTTTGGAATTGCCTTCGCACTTTCTTTAAAACCCGTTGATCAATCTTCAATGCGCACTCAGACTTTCCACTGAGTCTGCCTTCCTTTTTCTACATAGATTCTAAGTACTTCAGGCACAATGTTTCTCATAGAAGTATGCACTGATCCACCAGTAACAGTAGCAACAATGCACTCCATGATAGACAATGATGGCCACTTACCGCGACTTTGAAAATAACTGGAAGATACAGAGAACCGTATCTCATCCCATTCAATGCCGTATTCAAATGCAGAGAACGCTTTGTAAACCCATGCGCACAAATTGATCGGATCAGCGTTCAATACGAGATTTCGAATGGAGGGACGTACACTCTTGAATATATAGCCATGGCAATAGGTGTCTTGATACGAATTTCCGCCTGATAAAAACAGCTAAATTCACAATATTTCAAGGATTTAGACTCACAATACACAGGCCTCTGATCCTGTGCTCTGATACCATGATAAAAATGGCTAAAGCAACACAATTACAGAAACTTAATCATATATTATGCACAAATGGTGTATGTGTAATCACACTCACACACACAGATTACATTCAGATCACTCTATTAAATAGAGTTTT
>APFE030304056.1:44225-67339 GCA_000404065.3 Pinus taeda
AAAGGCACCCTTAGAGATTGTCCACTCAGATGTATGTGGACCGATGCAAACTCCATCACTAGTAGGCAGCCAATATTTTCTAACATCCATTGATGATTTCACCAGAAAGACTTGGGTTTATTTTCTAAAGAACAAGAGTGAAGTGTTTGAAAAATTCCGAAACTTCAAAGCACTTGTGAAAAATCAAAGCGGGCTGCATATCAAAGTTTTGAGAACTGACAGAGGAGGTGAGTATATCTCCAAGGAATTCCTACGGTTTTGTAGAGAAAATGGAATTCATAAGCAATTCACAGCTAGGTACACCCCACAGCAAAATGGAGTTGCTGAAAGGAAGAATAGGACCATCATGGATATGGCGAGGAGCATGTTGATGGCAAAGAATTTTCCAAATGATTATTGGGCTGAAGCTGTGAAGAAAAAATCTGATGCTTTTCAAACATTCAAGAACTTTCATAAATGGATTGAAAATGATGCACAATCTCATATTGGGTCTATTCGCACTGATAATGGAAAAGAGCACACATCAAATGAATTTGAAAACTATCTTCGCCAACACAGGATCAAACAACAAACAACTGTGCCTTATAATCAACAATAGAATGATATAGCTGAAAGAATGAATAAGACAATCTTAAATATGGTACGATCCATGCTCTTCTTCAAAAATGTAAAGATATTGTTTTGGTCTGATGTTGTTCTATGTGCTGCATATATAAAGAATAGATGTCCATCTAATGCTATTAGAAACAAGACTCCATATGAAATGTGGTATGGACATGTTCCTTCGGTAAAGCATCTCAGGGTCTTTGGTTCCACCTGTTATGTCTTGATACCAAAGGTACATAGAAACAAACTTGGTGCTAGAAGTCATAAATGTATCTTCTTGGGGTATTAAAACACCTCCAAAGCATATCGTCTCTATGATGAAGTAAATAAAAAGTTTGTTGTATATAGAGATGTTTTTTTTCTTGAATCATCCGAAACTAACAATGTTGTTGAACGACAACTTGATCACTTTGATAGATTCACAAAAGCAAAATCATTTCAATAATTTGATAATCAGATTCCACATCCTGAAGGGGGGATCCCTATACTAGATCAACATGTGGAATCTTCTTCTGAAGAACACTCTCCCCTGCATGAAACTCCAACAACGGATGATGCTTTAAGTGATGTGATTGACAGAATTGGAGACTCAATCTTGATTTAGTCAACTCAAATCACAGAGCAGGCCTAGACATCTGAAGGTCCCCAAAGTGCTGACAAGACACTTGAAAGTGTCATCCTGATGAGGTTGGAAAGATCGGAACTGGAAATTAAAACGAAGAGTTGGAGGTGATTGGATGACTCTAATTCACCTATTGATATGGATGTTTCTTATGATTGTGAATTGAACTTGTCTACAAATTTTGAACCAACTTCCTTCAAAGAAGCTACTTCTCATGATGAATGGAAAGAGGTGATGCAAAAGGAGTATGATGCCCTCATAAAGAATTTCACTTGGAAGCTGGTTGATCCTCCATTAGGAACCAAACCAATTGGCTACAAGTGGGTCTACAAGAACAAGTATAAAGATGATGGCTCACTTGACAAGCACAAAGCTACGCTTGTGGCAAAAGGTTTTGCACAAAAGGAAGGGGTCAATTATGAGAAGACTTTTTCCCCCACAACAAAATGGGCTACCATTTTGACACGCTTTGCCCTAGCATCTCAGAACGGTTGGAAAGTCCATCAAATGGCTATAAAAACTGCTTTCTTGAATGGAGATCTAAAAGAGAATGTTTTTATGTCCCAACCTAAAGGATTTGCTATGAAAGGACATGAGCATAAAGTATGCAAACTTGTGAAGTCCTTTTATGACCTCAAACAAGCACCGTGAGCCTGGTATGAAAAACTAACTAAGCATCTTCTGAAACTCAATTTCAAACATTATGATCTTGATGATGCAACTTTATTTGTCAAGATAGTTGGAAAAACAATTGTATATCTTGTGGTATATGTAGATGATCTTTTAATGATAGGGAACAATAAAAGCTACATTGCATCCATAAAGAAGGAATTGCAGAAAAGTTTTGAAATGACTGATTTGGCTATGCTCATTACTATCTTGGTATTGAAGTAACCCAACATCCGAAGTCCATATTTCTTTCTCAAAAGAAATACATTGGAGATCTATTGAATAGGTTTGGCATGACATAATGCAATCCTCTTACTACTCCAATGGAACAAAACTTAAAGCTCACATATATTGAAGGAAAAGAATTTGGGGATGCAACAAAGTATAGACAAGTTTTAGGAAGTCTCAATTACCTAACTACTACAAGACCAGACATTTCGTTTACTATTGGAATCCTCTCCAAGTTTATGAAAAAGCCTTGTGAGAGACACTGGTTTGCTGCAAAAAGAGTTCTAAGGTACTTGAAGGGAACTCAAGACTTTGGAATCAAGTATATGCAGGTGTACGACTTTAGCTTGATTGGATAATCTGATTTAGACTTCGATGGAGACAAAGAAATTAGGGTATATACTTCAGGATATGCTATGAGTCTTGGATCAGGAGCTGTCTCTTGGAGATCACACAAAAAATCAATTCCATCAGATTCCACAATAGAAGCAAAATATGTGGCAGCAGCTGAAGCAACAAAAGAAATTGTGTGGCTCAGGAAAATTCTTGAAGATTTGCAGGTAAAACAAGTACAATCAACTCTAATCATGATTGACAATACCTCTATAATAAAGTTGGCCAAGAACCCAAAGTTCCATGATCGAACGAAGCACATCAATATGAAATATCATTTGATTCGACATCATGTTGAGGCCAAAACAATCCATCTCTGTCATTGTTCCACTAATGAGCAAATTGCAGACATCTTCCCCAAAGCGCTTGGAAGAGAAAAACTTGAACAATTCAGAATGATGCTTGGACTCACCAACATCCCTTTAGATTAAGGGGGGGAATGTTGACACCTAATCATGAAGATTGGGTGAATATAATGTAAATAAATAAATAAGTAATATGAACAGTCATCAGGGGATGAAGTGAACAATCTCTCCCTCGTGTATATAATGAAGACCTACCTGAAGGAATAAGATATACGAATCAATTTTGCTTTTAGATTTTACTTCCTGGCCTGACAGACATAAAACACAAAAACTGGTAAAATGAATCCATTTTTTTACAAATTGTTCCAAGTTTGGTTACTTTTTTAAACCACAAAATATGAATATCTCATTTCCACATTATAATCTACTACCAATGAAATGCCACAATTCATAAAGTTGTGGATACCACTTCCACACTCCTAGATTCACTATTCCACGCCCAAACTAAATTATCCCCTCATTTGAGAGATTCTTCTTATTGTATGCTCTATCACACATGCATTAGTTAAGGATTGCAACTTTTGAATATTGAAATTGCAAATATTTTGTGAACAAAATTTTAATTGCATTTGTAATGATAAGGCCATAAAAGGTGGAGCACTCATATGGTCATATATATAAAAACTAGGTCTTACATGTGCCATAAGCTTATTACTGAGCTTGAACTTGAGAATATTTTCAACTTTTTATATGAAGTAGTTACTAGTTTTTGTTACTTTTTATTAAAAAGTAATGTGACGTCTTTAGTATTTAAATATTTTCACAAAAACCATCTTAACATTAAGTGATTAATTCAAGAAAAATTTAAAATTGGGAGGATTTTTATGTTTAATATAATTTTGTAAGTAGGATTGAGGAAAGAGAAGAGAAAATACGAATGGAAATCAAGGTGGATCTTCGACTATATTTGATTTGTATCCCTGGAAGATTATGGCATTACATCTACTTTCGTTAATGTGACAAATGTTATTCCATCTATAATGTATCTCATATACATACTTGTCATGTCATGGAAAACAAGTGTATTTATCATTTAAGCATGCTCTTTTGACATTATGCAATTGTTTATGCATCTTCTTACTTATTTCTCTTCATTTCATATAACTTCATAGGGCTTAGAAAATATAATGAGATAGGTTTAAAAGTTTGTTGAGGGTAATGGAAACATATCTAAGACATGAAATAAATGTATATTTATAACCCTTATGAGTATGGATCCTTAGTCATTTTATTGATAACACACATGAATGCCATTTGATCTTCAGACAACTTTACATATATATAGTTCTGATGCATTAACCAGTATGATATCCTTAACAATATTTTATTTTGGTGATATTTCAATGGTTTTTTTATTAGAGAAATTTTGAAGTTTAAAATGGACCTCTTAAGGAACATTATAAAAATAATAGTAAAAATAATAAAATAAGATTAGATTACATCATCAAATTTTAGAGGAAAAAAAAAACTTCTTTTTCAACTTGTATTTTCAACTTATCTCTTTATTCAAATTTCAAGCAGGGACACTAGTTAGATGTAGAATTTAATTCTTCATCTCAAGGTATCCATGTTGCATACTTTAGATGAACCCTACTCCACAAAAAATGATAAATACATGAAAAACGTGATTGCAATCCTTTTCTTTATGTATTTCTCATTTTCCGTGTAGCAGGGCCCATCGAAAGTATGCAACATGGGTACTATATGGATGAGAAATTAAATTTTCCATTCAACAAGTGTTTCTGCAAAAAAATTGAATAAATTATTAGAGAGATAAGTTGAAAATATGAGTTGAAAAAAATAGTTTTTTTATTTTTATTTTTTATTTCTTAATATTTTTACTTTTTTACCGCAGAAATGGTGAATCGTCGCCTATGGTTGACATCATCATATTGAATCTGATTGGTTCTTATAAAATTTATTTTGGATGTACATTTTTGTTTTGAGACCCATTTTAGACCTCAAAATTTCTCTAATGTTGTGGGCCATAGTGCAATACATGAATAGCCCATCAGGTTACACCACACTTGATCCATGTGACTGATGTGAAAGGAACAATCAGGATTCCTTATGAACAATTCGACGATGGCCACAATCTACCATTGGTGGTTAGGGTAACCACCCCAAACCCTTTGTTGACCTAGTCGTCATTTGCAAATGGAGTTTTTGCATGTCTAAGCTCTGCATTCTTGAAGTGATAATAGTTTTCATTTGTACATTGCCTAGGTGCTCCAACCATCAGCTTTTCTACAGGGAATCTTTCCAGCTTTAACTATTAAACATTTTTTGGCTACCATGACATTCAATAGGTTTTTCCACTAGTCTGCATAATATTTCCATTACAGGTAAGACAAGATGCCGAGTTTTTATTTTCTTGTGAGCTACATATTTAATGTACAAGGCTTTTCTTCCTTGATAGATATTGATTTTAATTTAAATTTTTGGATCACCACAGGTTCATCTTTGCATCAAGAGTTTTGCCCTCCTTCTCATAGTGAAGAGATTATCTGTTTAGTTTATTTTTGGGGAAAAAAATAACAAAACCTACCCTTGAAATGTCTCCCACCACTTCTACAACCTATGTCAAAGGTTGGCGGTCATAACTATAGGTTTTTGATGGACATTTTTACAAAACCTAGGTACTACACATGCTTCCTTAGTTTCTTTCATTCTACTTTAGACATTTGCTAATTTAAGTATCTTAGTTCGTTTATAATGATAATATCCTTATCATGCTTCTTCTATGGTTGGGGTTTTTATGTTTCCATTACCATATATTTCCCTTGTAGAAGCACCATGTGGATATAATATATATATATATATATATATATATATATATATATATATATATATATATATATATATATATATGTTCATAGTTTCTCACAGAGAATTTCCATGATACATGTGCATGCATAAAGTAAGTATTTGGTTTGTTTGTACACTAGACTCAGGTTCTGAGTCCATATTTATTTTAATCTGATGTTAAACATTTTCTTACCTACATGAGCATAAATATACACATATACAGATAAATATAACTAATCATAAATGTACACATATACAAATAAATATACCTAAGCATAAATGTACACATATACACACAAAATTTCCATGAAAATTTATCTGAAATATTCACCTATTTATTCACAATTTCTTGAATAGATCACTTCCACATAGCTCATTATTAGAGAGTTTACCATTTTTTTACAACCAAAGACTTATTCCCAACATATGTTCACAATTACTCCTACTTGCTATTTAGGATCAAAAGAAAAACTTAACACACATAATTCAACACAATATAATAGGCTTGACTAAATCTCTCGAAATACAATAGGAGTTACTATGCTCCGCGCAATTGATGAACTATTGTCTTAGTAGTTCCCCTCAAATTGTAGACTCCTTTTATGTCAGGAAAAATCCATATTTTTCATAGATGCACCTCCTTAGTCGTTTAGCAATGTCGTCCTAAATCTAGGTTGGATACTTAATTTACACATGTCTAATATCTATCTCCCACTCGAACCTTGTTTTTATTTCTAGATTGTCCCTCTCTCCCATAATCTTGTTTTTTTTCTAAATTATTTTCTACCCATGAAATTTTGTCTCTAGTAATGATCCCTCTAGTGGTATAGAAAAATCATTCTTGCAAGATGGAGGCTTTTCTTTTTTTGCATCTCTGTCAATTCTTTGAGCATAACTTATTCTGACTATGTCATGAAAGTTGGGAGCACAAATACTGATGCGGTGGCTCCTCTTGTATTTCCAAAAATACCAATGAGTAAAAATATTTATAATCTCATAAAAATGTTCACTTTACTTTTCAGTTTCTCAAACATTTTTCAAAATTTTAAAATAATAATTGCCTAAATAGAAATTGATTTCACCAAGGCATTACAAGAGTAAAATGAAGCTTAGTTATTATTTTCCATATGAATTATGTGGATTTTTAAGATATAAAATCATAAATTATAAAATAATAATTGCCTATATAGAAATTCATTTCCCCAAGGCATTACAAGCATAAAATGAGGCTTTATTATTATTTTCCATATGAATTATGTGGATTTTTAACACAAAAAATCATTCAGTGAGGTGGTTTGTGGAAACATGATACATGGTACGTTGATAGGATATTTATTAGCTAATTATCTAGAGATTATTGACAAATTGAAAAGTGTTAGGTCCGTATAATACAAGTGTAACCCCTTATTGTTATTAGTGGAACCCCCTTATTATATTTTTGTGCCCATGTAGTCCCCGTATTGTTGTTATTGTGCCCCATAGAAGCCCACTATTTTTATTATTATGCCCTTACACTATTATTGTTATGTCAGCTCTGATTATATTATGACCCCTTAAAATCCTATATATAGAAAGGAGGTCTTGTCATTTGTATCATCCAAGAATAGCTCATTTGTGTAATGTAAAGGAGGTTACCCCCTCGAAGAGGTTGAATTTTAAGGTGTTTATCTCTCTTTTCTATCTTTTTGTGAGCTGGTTTCGTAACATTTGGTATCAAAGCTTTGGATTCTAGGGTTTCGCTGCTGCAAACATGTATTTGTGGGATTTTCATTATAACTATTTTCCTGAGATGTTTCAGACGATAAAAAATAATCCCACTTTAGTCGAAGTCTCGCTGAAGCTCGGGTCCAATTTTCATATCTTTTCTCGCTATATTTTCAAAGATATAATTTGAGGAAATTAGGGTTTTTGCAAGTTCGAGAATTCCATATCAAACAATTCATTGTGGCAATTTCGTTATAATTTATTTTCTATGAAGTTTTAAATTCTGAAATTAAGACCCATTTGATCCCAAATTGTGGTGAGGCTTGGGACTGAATTCAGATCCTTTTTCGCTATATTTTTGGAGATACAGTCCAAGCCATTTAGGGTTTTTGCAATATCTTGAATTACATTGCAAACAGGTGACCTTGGGAAAATCATCATAACTTTCCTTAGGTGCATTAGATTGAAGTTTCATAAGAAGTTAGAGAAATAGGACGAACTGTAAATATCTATGTATCAGTGTTAGGTTTGAGGGTCGAAACAGTGACACGTGGGACTTCGTACAAGTTTTCTCCTCTAAAAAGGTATATAATCAGATCATCTTGGAAGATTATGCATAAATGTTTCTTAGAGAATCTAATTTCGATCAGACTGGTGGCATTGGAAGGAGGACATAGAGGGCTACCGCAAGTCGTAATTTAAAAACTAGGAGAGTAGAAATTACATAGTTACAGTCATTTCAAGATTGAGCTCCTAAAATCAAGAAAAGGAGATATAAGGATGTTTGATGGCAAGGATTTGGTAAATTGGATAGTACAGATGGAACAATATTTTGATCTACATGAGGTGCAACTATTACAAAAGGTACGTCTTGCATCTTTATATTTAGAATCGAATCAATTTTTATGGTATTAAGTGCTTTGTTCTCATGAACCAGTTGTCAAGTGGTCAATTTTCAGGGAGGAAATGATAGCACATTATCAGGATACAAAGAGAAACACCTTCTTTAGCCATTTTATAAATCTCAAACAAAAGGGTTTAATGGCAGAGCACGTTGAGGACTTTTAAAAATTTAATATAAGGGTAAATGATATTCTAGAGAAGCAAAGGATTGATATATTCATTGACTTTAAGGGATAACATTCAACATGAGGTTCATCTTAGGAACTTGATTCATTAGAGAAGTCATTCAGGTTGGCAAGAAAAATTGAAAGCGAAATTATGGAAACAAGGAATCCCACCACTCACGACTATAGTTATGGAAGTGGTTTTTCTCCTAGCCTTCCACAACCTACAAGGTTTAGACCACAACAGTTGGAAGAAAAAATAGAAAAAGGGCTTTGTTACAATTGTCATAGCAAATACACTAAAGGTCATAAGTGTGCCGAGAAGAAATGATTTTTCATAGATTATGAAGAGGATGAAGAAAATGATCAAGAAACATCAAAATAAGAGGATATACACTAGGAACCAACCCCAGAGAATGAAGAAATGAATATGACCATATCTTGTAAAGCATTAGCAAGAATTACCACTCCCCAAACTCTCAAGATAGAAGGACGTATCAAGAAGAAAAAGTTTCAAGAAGTGAAATATCACACCGAGAAAGAAGAAATGAATCCGACCATATCTTGTAATGCATTGGCCAGAATTACCACTCCTGAAACTATCAAGATAGAAGGACATATCAAGATGAAAAATGTTCAAGAAGGGAAAGATCACATTGAGCATCAAGAAATGAATCCAACCATATATTTTAATGCATTGGAAGAAATTACCACTCCTGACACTCTTACGATAGAAGGACATATCAAGAAGAAAAATATTCAAGCAGTGAAAGATCACATCGAGCATCAACAACAAGTTCTCCAACTTTTAAAGGATAATGCCACTTTGGTGCAGTATCGAATGAAACAATAGTCACATCAACATCACAGTGAAAGAAGTTATGATGTAGGCGACTGGGTATTTTTATGGCTACATCTCAAGCAAGCTATTTATGCGAAGGAAATGTTGGCAACACTACATGCACTTAAGAAATGGCTAATTTACCTAATGGGAAGACACTTCAAGGTAAAAGTGGATCATGATAGTCTTAAATACTTTTTAGAAGAAAGATTATATTTAGAAGAACAGATAAAATGGGTCACAAATATGCTGGGATATGACTTTTAAATCATCTACAAAAAAGGGAAACAAAATGTTGTTGAATATGCACTCTCAAGAAAGGATGAGGATGTGGATGCATTGTTTTGTGTTATTTATATTATCCAACCAGATTGGATAAATGAAGTCAGGGATGAATGGAAGAAGGATGAAGAACTGTGGTCACTCATTCAAAAGTTGCAGAGGATCCCAATTCAAACAATATTTCCAGAACTTGACGAGGAAGGAAAAATTATGTTGGAACCTGGAGTAGTCATAGAAAAAAGAACTCGAAAACTATGAAGTCGATCAATTTCAGAGTATCTCATCAAGTGTAAGAACTTACCTACTGAAGATTCCACATGGGAGGACAAGAATCTTATACAGAACTACTCAAGAATTGAGGACAAAATCTTTTGAAGGAGATGGGCATGTTAGGTCCCTATACTACTAGTGTAACCCCTTACTGTTATTAGTGCAACCCCCTTATTATATTTTTGTGCCCATGTAGTCCCCATATTTTTATTATTGTTCCCTTACATTATCATTATTATGTCGGCTCTTATTATATTATGACCCCTTAGACTCCTATATATACAAAGGAGGTCTTGTCATTTGTATCATCCGAGAATTTTTCATTTGTGTAATGTAAAGGAGGTTTCCCCCTCGAAGAGGCTGAATTTTAAGGCGTTTATCTCTCTTTTCTATCTTTTTGTGAGTTGGATTCATAACAAAAAATAGAACAACTGCACAAACGACATGTAGATAGAGATTCTCAGTTTATAAGCAAAGGGGTAAAGGAGGAAAATAGAAAATAGGAATAATAGAGGAAGAAAGAAGAATAAGGTTGAGGTATATTCTCTTTATATATAAATTATTGTAACTAACAAATGAATAGAGAAAAAGGAGAATAAATAAATAATGAAGTGCTTTCAAAGATAGGCATTGCTTATAAAAGAGAAGAATAGAGAAATGATATGGAAAGACGAAAAGGGAATGGAAAGGACAAAGAATTTATACAGAGACAACTAAGTAGAATTCTAGAAACAAAGTTTAAAAACACAATGAAAATGAAAAAGAACCTAATGCTCTAGAGAAAAATGATGAGCCTCATAAATGGGTAATTATATGGGCTCATTTTACCTCCTAACATAGTAAAACCAACCATTCTCTTAGCCTATTACATGATTTTCTGATTATATTTATGCTTATAGTGTCAATTGAGTTAGTTATTGTGCCATCTGGTCTAATGTGTATTTAATTCAGTTTATTGATGGTTTTCGAAGTCAAAGTCAAGGATTTAGTGGACAAATGGCAACAATAACTCAAAGTGGACAGAGGAGAGGACTTATAGGAGGGAATCCCCCACATTTATTACTCCTCACTTCAGATTCCCCTTCATTCAGGTCGGAGTACAATCAGCTGAATCATGCACTAGAAGGCAGCCGAGCAAGTGGATGATCACTAATGATTATCTCGTGTTTCAAGATCCAAGCCTCCCTGATTTTATGGAAGCTATTGGTAGCCTGATTTGTGTAAGTAGAGAGGCCTAGGGCCTCACTAGTGTCAGATGTTTGTTGGATTTTTGCTTATGTAAACTCTGCTCAAACTTCGAGCTTATTTTTTGTGATAGTCTCATGTAATCTTGCTATTCTTTTCAAAATAAAGATGGAATCCTTTTTGAGATAGCATTGAGTTACCTTAGAGGGCTGAAGCTCTTAGGTTAGGGCCCAATCCAAGCAGCCAAGCTCCTCTTTACTTGTGTTTGTATGCTTTGTTTCAGTTTGTTGATTAGTTTGTTGTTAGATGTATTTCTTTTATGGTTAAGAATAGGTTGCTTTTGATGATTTAGTAGTTTGCTTCTTTTTGTTCTTTCTATATCAGGTTAAACAGTGATCAACAAAGGTTCAAAAGGATAACAGCAGTGCCTTGGCCCCTCTTCCTCCCTCTGGGACCATGATTTGAGGCAAAGACCCTCTTGTTGCCCCAGAAACACAGATTTTCCTCCTTCATAGGACTTCTAGTGTTTGCAGCTTCTTAGTAGGTTAAAAGTACAGTTTTGCTTTGCTTCATATCTTCTTCATCATGCTCACTTCCTGATTTGCAACAGCCTTCTTTCATGTTTTCCTTTGCTACATCATTTCTCATCATTTCCTTTCATAGATCATAGTTTAGACACTTTTTATTCAAAACATTGTTTTTCCTCAATGCATTCATTTCACTTGTTGTTTGATTTCCTTCGTTCACTGTCAGTTTCTATGAAACATATCTCTTCCAGAAGTAGGCCAGCTTATCAAAAATCACACACTCCACCTAATCCATGCCCTATTGGTCTCCCAAACCTCACCTCAATTCTACATTAGTTTCCTGCATTTTTCCTAGGACTTCTTCCTCTCTCCTTGAGCAAATCCAATCATATTTCTCTCTCCTGGTGGTTCATGGTAGACCATAGGTGCCCTAACACCTCATTCTAACCTTCATCCACCTTTTTCACCCACTCTCACACTCTCAAAATAGTGAAAACGGCTCTCGGCATCCTCTTGTAGTGCTCTTGTAGAACGTTGTTTTTCCTCCTGTAGATTTCCTATGTCCTCCCGTAGATTTTCCTGTAGGCTCTCTTTTGAAGGCTAAGTGTGGGAGAAGCCTCCAAAATGCCACCTGAGACCTCCTAGGACCCATCCACACCATCCTACATCATCTCAAGTACCAAAACCGCCCTCCAACGCTACCTATTCGTTGCCACACTCACACACAATAAATTACATGCATGTCAATTTCACATAAAAATACATAAAAATCCAAAAATATGTTATTTGCTTATTTACTTCCAGAAATATCATAGTTAGATGTTGTTTATTTCTTTGAGTAGGTAATGGCATTCATTTCATGGTTTTCATAGTTCTTTTTGCAAAAGTAGCATTAGTTGGTTGATTAGGGTTTACTAGGCTTCATTTACATTTTAGTCTTTCTTCTTTCTGCAGTTAGAATAGCATTTGTAGATTAATCTTTCTTTCCTTCCATCACATATAGAGCTTCTTCTAGAATCCATAGAAGTTGGCTTGAGCTCCTAGTGATCTCGTGCCGGCTGACCAAGTGACAACCTACAATGAGAACTAGTACTTGTGCATATAACACTGACGCTTCCAAGTTTGTTACGAACTATTGGGTTGATAAGAGTAAAGTAGGCAGCCCAGGATTTGCAGCATTATTGCTGCAATACTGGTGCTCACCAAAAAAAAAACATGATACCACGTTGATTTAATTCGCATTATCACAAGGAAGCGAAGAGGCCTAATAGAAGAAAATAAACTTGATTGCAATAGTATGGTTGCATAAAACCAATTCTAAAAAAAACAGAAGAAGTTATTCTAGTACCTTTATAAGTAGAAATCCAAAGTGGTATACAAACACCTTTGCTCTTGGCCAACCATGATCTAAAAAATCAGGCACTTAGGCTTCTGGTCTAACTTACAAGAACCTCTCCCACTTCAAAAGCTTAAATATTCCCAAGTCTTTATGATTAACCAATGTGGAATTAAATATGTGCTTGAAAATAAGGTGTATGCTTATGTTTTTTTTAGAACTATTTATGTGATTTTAATATTTTGTTGTTTAAGATGATATAACATATATATAACAGTAAGTAATGTGGCAATAAAAAAAAACACACAGAAGAAAAATTTAATTAGGAGTTCACCCAAAACTCTTGGGCTACATCTCTGTGAGCTCTAGTCAACTCAGCTAGGTTCTCTCGGATTATGGCAAAGTCATTTTTACAAGCTCTTCTCTCAACTCCATTTTTTTACATAGAAACAATGGGTTTAGACACCATTTTATCCCTAGCTCTTGAAACTCTAGGCTTTCTGGCTCTCGGCTCTAACTCTGGCTCTTGACTCTGGCCCTGGCTCTTAGCTCTAGCTCTTGGCTCTAGCTCTGGCTCTTCGGCTCTGACTTCTTCAGATCTCTACATCTCTTTGGCTTTTTCTTAGCTTTCTACACTCCTCTCTCAGCATTACCCTCTCTATCTTTGTCATTTTGTGGCTTTTAAGCCAATCAACGATGTCTGTTCGTTTTCCTCTTCTAGTCTCTCTCGCTTCCAGCCTCTGGCTACTCAAATCCCCCTCTGAGCATTAGAAATCATTGTTAAATGCCTTTAGGGATGGTGGCCACCTTTTCTGTAATGGAAGGACCATTGGCACCTTTGAAATCCTTAAAATTGTCATTCTCTGTTTACACAGAGAAATACACTAAAACACTGGAAAATGCACCAATCTGTCATTTATCGGACCTGAAATATCATTAAATCCACCCTATATTCCATCAGGTCCACTTTTAAATCACTATTGCGAGCTGCATAGGTGCAGGTTCCTTTGTATTTGGTTTTAGTATGAAAAGTCCCAAATACAAAGAAAATCCCAGCAATTTTCCCCATATCGAACTTGAAATCTTAAAGTATCCATCCTAATATCGCATCGGGTCCACCTTTGGCCGCTTTCACGCTCTCCACCGTCAATCTACAGGATATATGATCCAACGGTAATCTTGCATTGTCGGGCAGCTTAGAAGTATGGAGGTTACCCACCAAAAAAGGCGGTTTCTCTGTTCCTCTGCCAAGCCACGTGTCATTCATTATGTGGGATTGGGCGGGGCCAGTCCAAAACCATTTACGGTTTGAGACCCGCCTAAAATCCGCTTTTACAGAACTCAAATTACATATTGCTACATGTATAAAACCTTTCGGGTCTGTTTTATCGCCTCATTCACATTTCCTTTGTTTTTCGTTTATTTAATGAAAATGTGATTTTAATAGAAAAATCTTTTCCTTCCAAAACTTAAAATATATATATTTGGGCTGATAAGGCCCATTGGGTCCGGCTTTATCACAAGTCACATATATATATCGCCCCACTTCTCTGTATTGTCACAATGTGATTTTGCGACGCGACATGTCGCAATCGCATATCACAAAGTCTCGGGGTCTTTCCATATGGCATCGCTGATGCTAATTCGCTAATCTGATCATCAATGATCGGCGTATCACATGATCGCAATCATCGAGGCCAAGGTCTCGATATCGCATACAGGCTTGTCTATGACTCGATTGATCGGTTCGGTGGATTGGGGTTTCTTCTTCCTCTGCTTAAGTCCTTCCCATTGCCTTTCTCCGATGCAATTACCCTTTATAAGGGTTTTTTTTGCTCATTTTAGGGGATTTTTCCTTTTTTTTCCAAAGAACAAAGGGAAACTTCTTTTGGTGATAACTTCTACATCCTAAGTCCATTTTTGCCCACTCAAGTTGTAGTAAATTAAGAATGAAAAGGTCTCTCTAATGGGGCTATGTCCAGGAACTTCCTTGGACTTTCATTTTCCTCTGTGAGGAACACTTAGACTTAGGAGTCTATCCAAAATCCATTTTGGATCACACCTTCCCACTAAAACAAATATTGGTCTGCAAAAGACAGATATACTGATCTGAATAGTAAATGAGAGTAACATCACCCTCTTATTTCGCCTCCACACACTTGCCTTGCATAGTGCCTCTGAACCAAATTCTCTAACCACTTCCCTTCCTCGATAGGCTAGTCTTCCTCCTTGCCTTCCTACAGAAGTTTTACTGAAATGGTCATAGAAGGTGGTTTGAACTTCTTTTCCTTGATCATTGATCCAAGGTGGCTCAAACAAATGTGAAGTTCATCTGCTCCATAAAACATTCATTTGTATATGTTTGACAAGCTGTCAACAACAACTGTTAACAACCATAGAAATACAGACAACCACTGAATGGCCTAAACTCCTGCTTCAATGAAAGAAACAAATTTTATAGCTTGTGAACACCTCCACGTCTTACATCTGCATACAAATGATGGACTAGATAACAAGCCCAAAAAACATGCCTTTAAACAAATGACTCTTTAAGTCAATCATGTAGAAAAATACCATTAGGACTCTTTTCAAAAGGTGAAACACTTCATTATTATCTCCATCTTGGAGACGGAGTTAACTTCTCCCAAGTCAACATTCCATCACATGCATGTCAAAGCAATCAACCCTACAAGTTAATTACACATACATGTTCAAAACAAGGATAACATCAACATCCCTATTTCCATGCACATCATGCTCATGCGTGCATTTCATCCTTCAACTTTCACTTAAGTACAATGTACTTTCGAAGCTGAAATGAAATATAAAGTTGTGGCAATAAAGTGAGTCTCCTACTCAACTTTTCTATTCACCTTCTTGGTGAAAACCTACAACTTGGAAAATCCGAACTCCATTCAGAAATCACACCATAGTAATCTGCAATCTAAAACTTGCATCTCATTAACAAAGAAATGTAAATAGATGCATCAATAGACATGCAACCTTAATTGGATAATAACTCTAACCATTTCTCACCAATCCCTTTCAAAGGTACTACCTTTATTTGCACATTAGCATCAACATGTGAATCATCCTGAGAAACATCATTCATGGAATATTCCTTTCAATTTCTGCCATCTTCTCTTTCCAATTTCTTCAGCTTTTTTGGAAGCATTACTGGATTCAGAGGCCGACATTTTGTAGCAAGATTTCCTTGCTTATGGCAGTAAGTGCACCGCATGTGCATCCTCTTGGCAACATGATTTGCCTTGTCCAATGGACCTTTGGCTTCTTACTTATTTTCATTCAAAAGTTTCCTGTATGTGGCCATTCTCTTCCAACATCTACAAACATTATGGTTATCCAACCCACAAAAGGAACATGCAATTCTTTTCCCATACATATGTGGAAATTTATCATGCTTTGCATAATCAAAAGGAATATAATTAGAACTAGATTTATACCTTTCTCTTTCACCTCTTTTACCTTCATGAGGAGGTGAATTAAATGAAGAAGTAGCTCCATTTGGAACACCATCAATCTCTTCAAGGCTTTCAGAGTTTCCACAACTCTCTGGTTCAAGTGTGTGCTTCTAAACACCTACATCCTACAAATGATGTTTCAAGCTATTGCATTCCTCCTGAATACAATCTTCACACTCTGTAATGTAACTCCTCATTGGATCTGTTTCAATGGCCTTCATGGCAGCTTTGGAACTTTCTCCGTAAGACTCTCCATAGCCAAAACCCACATACTTAGGCCTTTCCTCAACCAATATTGGTTCAACAAGACCTTGTGCATGCTTTCCCTAGCCCTTTCCTTCATATCCCATCTTGGGTATTAGCTTGGAACCGAGGCCTCTAGTATGTTTTTCAAAAGAACCAATATAAGCATTCTTAGAAGAATTTGAAGACAAACTGGAATGATTTACCTCTTCTTCAAGTTGATACTTGACCAAGGCTTGTTTGGCAATAAAGAGCTATGACTCCAACTCATGCATCCTTTTTAGGTTCATATTTGCAATATGAAGTTGCCTCTCCATTTCCTACAGTCTGTTAGAAAGCAATTGCTTCTCTTCCTTCATGGAATTCAACTGCTTTCTAAGTATGTTGCTCTCCCCTCCATCCTCATACATTTCTCTCACCTTGTCCATTATGATGAACAATTCTTGCTTCAAGTCTCCATCATTGAGTCTTGTGATGAAGGAGGAATTTGAGGATTCACTTGTAGAAGTTGTCATTATACCAATGAACAAAAGAACTTCAAACAAGATTAATAAAGGGCTTTGTTAACCAACCTTTTGCAACTAACCTCTCGTGCTTCAAGGATTGCTTTGAGGTCCTTTGGAATAGAAGAATGCCTTCAACCTTTCTTCCTTCTTGTCCTTCCTAGATTGAGCTACCAATAGTTTTCCCTTCACCTCTGCAAACTCGAACAATAATCAGTCTGCAAACAAGCGTACATCAATGAGAAAATCAATCCTTGACTACTCAAACACGTTTAAGACAAGCAATCTTTGCTTTTTCAATCAAGCATTCTGATACAACCTTCTTTGAAGGTGAGGTTAGCCAATCTCAAGCTCTAATACCACCTGATAAAAAAGTGTGGCACTTAGGCTTCTTGTCTAACTTACAAGAACCTCTCCCACTTCCAAAGCTTAAATATTCCTAAGTCTATATGATAAGCCAATGCAGAATTAAATATGTGTTTGAAAATAAGGTGTATGCTTATGTCTATCTTAGAACTGTTTATGTACTTTTAATATTTTTTGTTTATGTTGATACAACATATATATAACAATCAACAATAAAACAATTAAAAAAACACACAGAAAAACAATTTAATTAGGAGTTCGCCAAAACTCTTGGGCTACATCTGCATGAGCTGTAGTCAACTCAACTAGCCGCTTTGGGATTATGGAAAATTCATTTTTACAAGCTCCTGGCTCGACTCCACCATTTTACACATAAACAATGGGTTTAGACACCATTTTATCCCTGGCTCTTGAAGCTCTCGGCTTTCTAGCTCTCCACTCTTGCTCTCGTTTCTTAGCTTTATGTATTCCTGTCTTAGAATTGCCCTCTCTATCTCTGTCATTATGTGGCTTTTAAGCCAATTGGCGTTGTCTGTTGGTTTCCCTCTTCTGGGCTATCTGGATTCCGGCCTCTGTATGCTCAAATCCCCCTTTGAGTGTTAGCAATCATTGCTAAAAATGTTCAAGGATGGTGGCAACCTGTTCTGTAATGGAAGGACCATCAACACCTTTGAATTCCTCAAAATAGTCATTCTCAGTTTACACAGAGAAATACACTAAAACACGAGAAAATCCACCAATCTGCCATTTATTGGACCTAAAATATCATTAAATCTACCATATATTCCATCAGGTACACTTTTAAATCACTATCACAAGACGCATAGGTGCAGGTTCCTTTGTATTTGGGTTTATTATGAAAATTCTCAAATACAAAGAAAATCCCGACAATTTTCACCATATTGGACTTCAAATGTTATATTATCAACCCTAATATCGCATCAAGTCTGCGTTTGGCTGCTATCGTGCTCTCCATCGTTGATCTACGAGATCTCTGATCCAACGGTCATCATGCATTTTAAGGCGGCTTAGGAGTACAAAGGTTACCCACCTGAAAAGGTAGTTTCCCTATTCCTCCGCCAAGCCACGCATCGTTCATTCTGTGGGATCGGGCGGGGCCAGCCCAAAACCATTTACCGCTTGAGGACCGCTCGAAATCTTCCTTCACAGAACTTAAATTATATATTGCTACATGTATAAAACCTTTCTGGTTTGTTTTATCACTTCAGTTGCATTTCTTTTGTTTTTTGTTTATTTAACGAAAATGTGATTTTACATAGGAAAGCCCTTTCCTTCCAGAATTCAAAATATATATATTTGGTCCGATAAGACCCATCGGGTCCGTTTTTATCGCAAGTTGCATATATCTATATATCTATATATATATATATATATATTAGAGAGAGAGAGAGAGAGAGAGAGATGGCCCTGTTTTCTCTATTGTCACGATGCGATTTTACGATGTGACATGTCACAATCACATATTGCAAAGCCTCGGGGTCTTTCCATATGGCGTCGCCGATGCTAATTCACTGATCCGATCATCGGCAATCGACGTGTCGCATGATCGCAATCGCCGAAGCCAGTGACCCGATATCGCATACAGGTCTTTCTACGACCCGATTGATTGGATAGGAAAATCGGGGTTTCTTCCGCCTCCGCTTAAGTCCTTCCCTTTGCCTTTCTCCGATGCGATTTGCCTTTATAAGGGTTTTTTTTCTCATTTTAGGGGATTTTGCCTTTTTTACCAAAGAACAAAGGGAAACTTCTTTTGGTGATAACTTCTGCGTCCTAAGTCCATTTTTTCCCATTCAAGTTGCAGTAGATTCAGAATGAAAAAGATCTCTGAAATGGGGCTATGTCTAGGAACTTCCTTGGACTTTCATTTTCCTCTTTAATGAACACTTAGACTTGGATTCTATCAAATATCCATTTTGGATCAAGCCAAGGGGAAGAAGAGTCCATATTTTTAGTGGAGATGGTAGATGTAGAGAAATTGTTACTAATTATAGTTAAAAGAATAATCTTGAGCTTAAAAAAATGAGGCACATTTAGTCATTAGGAATAATAATTTTAAGACTGGATGTCACTTAAATGAATGGATATTTTACAATAAAGGACTTGATCTTGTTGCTTGATCATTGTAATTATTTAATTCTTGTAATAATAAGGATTGCTTGCAATCGGGTATTTTACAAGAAAGGACTTGATTTTGTTGTTTGGTTATTGTAATTGATTAATTCTTGTAATAATAAGGATTGCTTGCAACCGAGAGTCTCTTCTGTAAGCTAAACAAATTCTAATTTTGTTGGATAAGGTTGAAACATATTTACGGGTTTAGTAGAATTTGTAACAAATTCATAATATATTTTATATAATTTTGTATCCATTTAATATTTTTTTATCTATTGGTTAATCGATAATCAAAGGGTTAAAAGTTATGCTTTAGTTGAGAAAATTGTATATTGTTTCACCAATTTATTAATAGTCAAATTTATTATCTATTTGTTAGTCGATAATCAATAATTAAAAGTTAAATGTAAATAAAAGACCAAAGGAATAAAGACATGATGATGAGCCACGGTGGATGGCTCAAAATGTTGATTCAAACAATTATGGATGCGAGAACTCTGGAAGAGAACTACACACCAATTTATTAACAGTAATTTTATAATCAATAAATAAAATTTAAATGTGAATAAAAAATTAATTGGAATTTGGAAAAAAGTAAACGTAAATAAAAGATCAATTGGAGTTTTAATAATTGAGCATAACAATAGATGATTTTACATTTAATTAAGATGACTAATAAAAATATTAGCTAGAGATTCAATTTAATTACTAAATGAACTATATATCATTTGACATGTTATTAATTGTCAACAATAATAACGATGCATAATGAAAAGATTTTCCAATGGTTCAGTTTAACTACCAAGTGAGTTAAAAATGCATTAACTTTTCGAGTAGAGATATTATTAGTAACTGCCAAGTTCTCAATGCCATGTGTCTATTTCGTTGTACACTTGTTAACTTAAAAACCTAGATGCCCAAGTTTCATTTTCTGCATGACATCCTTAGTCACTTGCTCAATGGCTCCATACTTTGAGGTACCAAGGACGTGAGTTAAAGAGGTGTGAGAAAGAGATCGTATGGTTGCTAAAGAGCTGAAATCATAGATCCCTACATCGGAAGAGGCAGGTGGTTGGGTACTTTTGACACTAGTGAAGAGGCAGTGAGGGCATATGATGAAGCAACTAGAAATCTGAATGGAGCCAAGGCGATGGACAAATTCCTAACTCACTCCATCTATCTTGAGCCACTTGTTCAATGGCCTATGCATACCTCCATGTGCCAAGGAAGTGTGTTATAGACATTGAGAAAGAGATTTTGGGATCGCTACAAAGTCGAAATCACAGATCCCTCCATTAAAACTCGCAAATGGTTGGACACATTTGATACTAGTGAAAGGTCACGAGGGAATATGCAAAGTGGCCAGAAAGATGAAGGGAGCCCATATCAATGTCCCGACTCTCTCTCTTCATCTTGACGCTATGCAGACCCATAGTTGCACCACTGTCACTGCTACTGGACATTGGACCCTATGAATTCCCTGTCTTCTTAATAATCACAATAGCAAGGTAAGCTATATGCTAATGCTTTCTTAACAAGCAAATCCCTTTATGCACAATTAGCATTTTCTAATGGCTTCATTGAATTTTTCTCCTGAAGTAAGAAGCAATTTTATTTTCTAGGAGGGATGAGAAATTATTTTTTTTTTTTTTGGCATGTGGTAAAATATGAAAATGTTATTGTTGAGTGATGTACATTTTAAAGTTGTAAAAAAAATTAACTCTGCAATTTTATTTTTGATATGTCCAGAAAATGGATAGATGCTAAAATTGTAATTTAGGTTTAAACCTGAAATCATTGAAGATAAAATTATAGGTTTAAATTTGTCCAGAAAATAAATGCATACTAAAAAAATGAATTAAATTCCAAATTTTAAATGTCGAGAAAATAAATGCATACTAAAAAAATGAACTAAATTGTAAATTTTCAAATTGTATGTTTTTATTTTAACTGTGAATAAAATCTTTCCACCTTTTGTGCACATTTTCTATGGAAAAAAAATTAACTATTTTAAAAAATGTAATGCAAACTAAATTTTGTTTCTTTGCAGAACTTTGTTTTGTTGTGTACGGTTTTACTGGAAGTGGTTTAGAATATGGATTTGCTAGAGCGGCAAGTACTACCTTTTCTTCTAGCTCTGGATTTAGCAAATGTATGTATAAGACACTATAATAGGTCGTAATCTAATCTTTCAAAACCTAGTGGGGAAAACCATTTTTTTAAGAAAAAGTTATTTATTTAGCAAAAGATATTACAATAATTGGTAATCTTTTCTATAACAAACTGGTGTGGGAAACCATTTTTATAAGCTAGCGGGGAAACTTTTTTTATAAAATAGAAAGGGAAACTATTTTTTATAAACTAACAGGGGGAAACATAGGAGACACATTTTCATAGCACTGGAATCAAAATAATATATGGAAATAACATCCAATTCTCTGTAATTTTGTAGATAATAACAATTCATATTGTATAATAAAAATTACCATACAATATGTTTGATTTGATTGAATTTTGTAGATAGAAGCAACCCTTCCTAATTTTTCTTTCAAAATTCTATGATTTGAATGAATTTTGTAGATAGAAGAAACCTTTCCCTGATTTTTCTTTGAACATTGTATGATTTGAATGAATTTTTCAAATAGCAGCAGCCCTATTTGATTTTTATTTGATCACTTCTCCTTCGCATGGTTTTGGGGCTTCTCTAATATCCATTCATAGGAAAGCAGGTGGATAAAACTACCGAAGAAAGAATACCAAAGCCCAAATGCGACAACGTCAATGAGTTGCATTCATGGGAAAATGCATGTAAAATAAAAGTGTAGGTGTTGTAGGTGTTACCTTATACATTAGATGAATGAACTAACATAACTTATATAAGATGTGAGCCTGTAATGAAATTTATATGTAGCAAGTATTGAAACTTAGTGATGAAATTTATATATAGCGAGCATTGAGACTTATATATGGTGTTCAAATTTATATATATAACATTTTTGAACTAATGCTAACTCTAAACTTGCATTAAATTAGGATTGAATTGAAATTTTAAATGGGTTATCCTAAGTTTTTTGAAAATCACACAGTTTCCTCGATAATAAGAGGTCCAAACTGAAATTCTGGATAAAAGTTTGTTTGGTGGAATATTTTTTTTGAAACATTGGTTAAAGCATGAAATAGATGAATTGGTAAAATCAATTTAATACTATCTCAATGCCTGTCAATCACTATATTCCCTGATATATGGAAGGGAAGGACTAATAAGACTTATTGAAAAATAAATACATTAAAAGAATCCCAAGTTCTATTTCTCGAGGTTATTTTTTTGCAACAAGCTTAAAGAAGAAAGAGTGAGATTTCCAAATCATAAAAGTCTAAATATAAATTCACACACACACACACACACACACACACACAACTAGTTTTTGAAAAATAATATTTAAATTATGATATTAGTTTATTAATATACTAAAAACAAATATTA
>APFE030304056.1:67359-88737 GCA_000404065.3 Pinus taeda
AACTAGTATGACAATTCTGACATTATTCCATTCCGACGGTATTGTAGTGGTTTTTCCTATAGGCCTCGATGTGATACATTGATAGCTTACAAGGTTCCACCACACCACTTCCATGACTAATGTGAAAAGAACAATTAGGATTCTTTGTGATTAATCCATCAGTGATCACATTCTATGCCCAATGGTTAGCATAACTACCCCACCCCCTATATTAATCTGATCAGCGTTTACACTTAGAGTTATTGCATGTCAAAAGTATACATTCTTGGAATGATGGGGGTTTTCCTTTTCCAAAATTTGAATTAACAATCTAATAAATCTTGAAAATTTTATTAAAAAAAAAAATTAATAAATTTATTTATTTATTTAGCAAGTTTCGGTAGAAACCACATAAGATAAATTGTTTGGCCAACCAACGTGTTTCGAACTAACAAGTGTGGTTCATCATAGGAACCAAATGAAAGTAGGCAAGAATGGCAAAGGTAAATAGAGAGGCAATGGTAGACACGCAAATTCAAGTAACGACTATATTTGACCATAATATTTAAATTTATGATATTAATTTATTAATATTAATGAAAACAAGTTTAATTAAGTAATGACTATATAAACAACTAGCTTTTTGAAAATAATATTTAAATTATGATTTAGTTTATTAATAACTAAACACAAATATTAATAAGTAGTGGTTATATTTAACGACTAGTTTTTAAAAAACAATATTTAAATTAATTTATTAAAATCGAATATTATTAAAAACAAAAAAATCAAAAAGCAAAAATCAAAATAAAACTCTAGGAAAGGAGGGAAGTCAAAAATTATAAAAAGGAGTCAAGACCTTAATCAAGAAAAGAGTATTTAATAAATAAAAATAATTAATGGAAATGAAATAAACTAAACTAAGCCGACGGGGCTTTGGATTGACGGTGAATGGGTGCACTGTTAAGGCACTCCTTGTGATAGGTCACTGGTTCAAATCTCCCGTGGGTGCTTACCTACCAAAAAAAAAAGAAAACTATTAAAATAATAGCAAAACAATAAATAAAACAATATCACAAGTCAAAAGAAATAATAAATACAATCAGATTATATCAATATATATTACTATATATAAAACAAAACAAATAAACATGGTCAACAATAAAATATGGGGTTGAGGCCCATTAAAGAAGTAACAAAAATAGTAAAAGGAGTTAAGAATGAATAGGATGATAAAATACTTAAGAAAACACGAAGGATCAAGAAAATAAACTCTAATGAAGAATACTATAAAATAACACCAATACCCTACATAGATAAAAAAAAACAAACAAAAACTATCCCAAAAAGTATCCTAAAAAGCTAGGAAGATAGGACTGGGACCCACCTTCTACTAATATTCCAACCATCATCTCTATTCAATCTATTGGGTATTTATTCAATTTGTAGGGTCTCCCTCAATTTACGATGATGGAAATTACTAACCTTAGCAATGACTTGGGCCTCCTTAATGTACATGTGATGCTTAGATTTATCTGCATGCTCTGACAAAGCAGAGGAGCGGGTCTTGTGATGCTTTATGTCAGCGGCATTCTCATGAATCCTTTCATTAATCAAGCAACTAGTCTCACCAATGTAGGGAGTCCCACAAGAGCATGGGGTAACATAAACACCCTTCATATTTTTGGGGTCCACTAGGTCTTTTATAGATCTAAGGGAGCTCCGAATAGTATTTAAAGGTCTAAAGGGCGAAGCCACCTTATTCTTTCTTAGGATCCTCAAAATCTTGTCAGTGGTCCCCTAGATAAAAGGAAGATGAATACCAGAGAATCGATCCTTGATATCTTTCTTAGCACTAGGAAATTTTGCTGCTCTCAGGAAAGCCTTAGTACATTGGTGTCTACTATACCCATTATTAAATAAAAGACTTAGGAGATGTGCTTTCTCTTCATTGAGATGGTTTTCATCATAAAATCTTAAAGGTATAGTCACTAAGGTGTGGGAAATGATGATAATTAGCATGAATATATTGTTCCACACGAGTTTTCTTACGAAATATTTGATTATAAAAATAGCCATCACCATTCCTTGAGAGGAGGACATCAAGGTAGGGTGAACTACCATTACCTTCAAATTCCATGGTGAACTTTATGTGACTGGATTGATTCTTATTATGGAGAAAAAACAGTTCCAACTCCTTGTTACCATGGGACCAGATGACACAAATGTCATCCAAAAACCTCTTCCACATCTTAGTTAGAAGACGGGAAGAAGTTATGGTCTTTAAGTCAAAATCATGTACGAATAGATTAGCTACCATAGGGGAGAGGGGGGAACCCATTGTGACACTACAAATTTTCTCATAGTATTCCACATTGAATGAAAAGAATGTACAAGTAAGAAAAATACCAACTAAATTAGTTGTATCAGGATCAGTAATGCAATTGATGAGTTTGATGGCCTCGTTGATAGGGATACTAGTGTAGATGGAGACCACATTGAAGCTCACAATTTCTTCGGTCAGATCAATATTGAAACTATTTAACTCATTGAAATATGATGCAGAGTCCTTAACGAAGGATTTTGTATGGCCAACAAGGGGCTTAAGCTTTTTGACTAAATATTTAGCAAGAAGATAAGTTGGCGCTCCGAACTTGTTGAGAATGGGTCTTAGAGGAGCCCTTTCCTTATCAATCTTTGGCAGGCCATAGATTTTGGGGGTAAGAGGGAAACTTTCTATAAGTTTATGATTGAATGAGTTGACCAAGTTACTAGCCTTTATAGCAAGGGCCACACTTTTGGAAATTTTGTTCAGGGGATCCTTGTTGAGTTTCCTGTAGCTCCCACTATTATGGGAGTGGTCCAACATATTCTGAAGTTAATCATCTTTATCAAGGATAACCATAGCATATCCTTCGTTGGCTTTGAGAAGAACAATATGCTTATTATTGTGTAATGATTTGAGAGCATCAAATTCAAGTTTTCTTATGTTATTCTTGGGGGGATTTTCCTTTCTAAGGAAAACCACACAGTATTGACAAATGATATATTTAGTGACATCTGGTAACTCTCTACTATCATATTCAATGTCACAAATGATATCATCAATCGAGGTCTTTCTAAGAGCAAGAGAAAAATCTATTCATGCGAGATTTTGAGTTAAACCCCTTAGCTTCTTCTCGTCTTCTGCCTAATATGTGGAAGAGGTTTTTGGATGACACGTGTGTCATCTGGTCCCATGGTAAGGAAGATTTAGAATTGTTTTTCCTCCATCTTAATAGTTTATCTAGGCCAATAAAGTTCACCATGGAATTTGAAAGTAATGGCAGTCTACCCTCCTTGACGTCCTCCTCTTAAGGAATGATGATGGCTCCTTTTCTCATTAGGTATTTCGTAAGAAAAATCATGTGGAACAATATCTTCATGTTGATTCTCATCATTTCCCAGCTCAAAATGTTGGTTTTCTCAACACCTTAGTGTCTATAGCTTTAAGAGTTTTTTATGATAGCCATATCAATGAAGAGAAAGCACATCTCCTTAGTGGTTTCTTTAATAATGGGTATAGTAGACACCAATGTACTAAGGCTTTCTTGAGAGCTGCAAAATGTCCTAGTGCTAAGAGAGATACTAAGGATCGATTTTATAGAGTTCATCTTCCTTTTATCCAAGGTACCACTTAGAAGATTGTGAGGATCCTATGGAAGCATAAGGTGGCTTCACCCTTTAGGCCGTTAAATACTATCTGGAGCTCCCTTAGATCTATAAAAGACCCACTAAACCCCAAGAATCTAAATGGTGTTTACATTATCCCATGCTCTTGTGCAACTCCCTACATTGGTGAGACTGGTCTCTTGATTAATCAAAGGATTCGTGAGCATGCCACTGACATAAAGCATGAAAGGAATCACTCCTTCGCTTTGCCAAAGCATGCAAATAAATGTAAGCATCACATTTGCATTGAGGAGGCCCAAGCCGTTACTAAGGTTAATAATTTCCATGATCGTAAATTGAGGGAGGCCATTGAAATTGAAAAAAGACCTAAACAGAGACGATGGTTGGAATATTAGTAGAAGTTGGGTGCCTGTCCTGCCCTCCTAGTTTTTTAGGTTTATTTTTAGGATTTATTTTGTTTGTTTGTTTATCTATGTAGTGTATTGGTGTCCTTTTATAGTAATTTTTGTTGAATTATTTTCATTAGAGCTTATTTTCTCGATCCTATGTGCTTTCTTAAGTATTTTATCATCCTATTCATTCTTAACTCCTTTTAGTACTTTTGTTATTTGTAGAATGGACCTTAGCAACATATTTTAACCCTGTTTTATTTATTAATTACTCTATATATAATATATATTATATATATATATATATATATATATATATATCGATATAGATATAATATAGATATATTTATATGTATATATATATATATATATATATATAATAAAATTATATTGATTTATATATTTATTTGGGAATTGTGTATATCTTTGTTTTGTTTTATTTATTTTCCATTAATTGTTTTTATTAGTTTATTTATTTCCATAATTATTTAAATTTATTAACGATCTTTCTCGATTAGGTCTTGAACTCCTTTTTATAATTTTTACTTCCCTCTTTGTTTGGAGTTTGACTTGTTTTTCTTTTTTCTTGTTAGTTTTTTTAACAATATTTTATTTTAATAAATTAATTGAAATATTTTTTTTTAACTAGCCGTTAAATATAGTTGTTTACTATTAATATTTGTTTTTAATAAATTAATAAACTAATTCATAATTTACATATATTTTTCAAAAACTAGTCATTTTAATATAGTTTGTTAGATAATAATTATTGTTTTAATATTTTATAAATTAATATAGACAATTTAAATATTATTGTTCAAATATTGCTGCTACTTGAAATTTGGTCACTACATCACTCTTTATTTAAGCCTTTGCAATTTTCTACCTCTTCATCTGGTCTTGATGATGAACCACACTAGTTGGTTTGAAACACGTCGGCCAAAAATTTCTCTTATGTGATTTCTACTGAAAGACTTTGCTTAATTCATTATGGATCATAAAATACTAAATACATAAACTAGCATTTGCACCTTATGTTGCAAAGGAAACATTGTAAGGCATAGAGTGGTGAAGAATAGCATAGAGTGGGGAAGAATAGGGACATGTATAGAGCGGGGAAGAATAGCATAGAGTGGGGAAGGATAGGGACATGTGAATGGACATTGTTGAAAGCAAGGGTGGATGATAATGAGTTACAATTACAATATTCAATTATGTGTATTCTGAAAATGGATTTATTTTAAATTTGTTGTTGTTGTTATTAGTTTGTTTTTTTTAATCCCCGAGATGTAATTTTTCCATATGCCACCTATTTATGGTGTTATTAGAAAATACTATTATATTGTAATGGAAGAGGTGAAAGAAACGAAACGACATTGTGAACAACATCATGGTTGTCATTCCATATTTGAAAATGCATGAAAAATTGTTGGAGCCATCATGATAATAATAAAAATTCCAGCATGATTTTGAAAAAATTTAGCTAAGTTTTTTGAAAAAGTGGATTAGAATTGTCAAGATTTAGAATTTTGAGTGCCTTAATTTTGCACAGAAAATGATAGAAATTACAGCATGATTTTGAAAAAATCCATCTAATTTTTTTGAAAATGTCAATTACAGGGGTCAAGCTTCAGTGTTTTGGGCACCCAGGCATTCATGATGGATGCTAAATCCATTTCTGCCATCCAAAAGCAATTTAAACACTCTCACAGTCAACTTTCTGAATTTGTCGTCCAAAACAAATTGTGACCTCTTTCGATGTAAACCATGAGGATATTAAATGTCCTTAAAAACTACAACACAGAACTTGGGAGCTTCAAGACCCAGGAATGGAATTTGGTAACATTTTTAAATGGAGTTTCCAATACAAACTGATGGGAATCACCCACAAGCTTTCAAGTTCATGGCCCCTGAATTTTTGCATTCTTGATAATGTTTTCTCACTATTTCAATGTCAATTTCATGATGCTTCCAAAAAAAATTACAAAACAATTTTATAAGTTTTAATTTCTATCTATAAAATAGCTACTCCATCATGAAGAACAGAGATTATTGCTACTCCATCATGAAGAATAGAGAACTTGCGAGCTTCGAGACCCAGGAATGGAATTTGGTAACATTTTAAATCGAGTTTCCAATACAAGCTTTCTCAATCTGACAGAGTCACCTACAAGCTTTCAAGTTCATGGGCCCTCAATTGTTGCATTCTTGATGATGTTTTCTCACTGTTTCAATGTCAATTTCATGATGCTTCCAAAAAGCTATAAAATAGTTTTAATGTGTTATTTTTTATCTATAAATTAGCTACTTCATCATGGAGAATACACATTTGTTAGGTATTATTTGGCATTTCACATCATGTTGTATTATTAGTCATTGTGTAAGTAAAGAAACAAATGTAACCCACATGTCTAATTAAACTCCATTACCAGTAGTTCATTCTATCAATTTGTGATTCTTATATGACATATATTGTCTAAAATGACGCAAGCATAAAAGTTCAATGCAGTACTGCAAGCCTCCTAGTCTAGTTGAACTCATTCTGTCAATTTCTGATTCTTGTATAACATATAGTCATTAAGGAAGAAACCAAGAAAACTTTAGTACAGTCCCATAAGCCTCCTACTTTAATTGACATTCCATTCATTTACATTCCAAGGAAAATTGTAAAGTTATAACTAAAATTGTAAGTTGGTTTGGATGGCCTAAGACCCGACATATCAAATCAGCAAAGGTAATTACTAAAATTCAGGTTATAAATGCCCAAAGCCATTGGCATTTCTCCACTATGAAAATTATTGATCTTAGTGAAACCACATTTTTTATGATACAAAGAAAGTGTAGATACAATATGATCTTTGGATGATAAGCCTTCAAGTAAAGGCTAAAGTGTCAACACATCCTTAGCCTCAGATATCTCTAAATAGAATAGACACAATAAGTTTTAGAACATGACATTCACTAAACTCGTACTTTGAAAACAATTTCAAAGTATTCTAAGTTATTAACTTGCATATCTACAAGCATACAGTGCAATAGGGTGGGTATAAATAGGGGAGGCCACAGCAGAAAAGATCTGAAGTTGATGCAGCTTCTCCTGGTTACAGAGCCTCTCTTCACTTTGTTCGCAGGATGATAAGTACATCTAGAAAAGCTAGCAAATTGATCAATTGGAAGTCGAATAGTTCTGCTGGCGCATCCTGGCACCCCAAGATGATGCTTGATCCGCATCCCTAACATTAGCTCTCTGCTTCAAATTATAGAGCTGGTCTTCCCATCTTGATCTCCATTTTTATTTTGCAATTTCCTTCCAAAGGCCAAGTAAAATAGTAAAAAAAAAATAGCAAGCATTGTATGTGTCAGCCACACATTTATCATGCTAAAGCAACCCCTGGTTAGCACATTATACGAGTCATGGATCACAACACAATACCAAATGACACGCACCTCATGACATGCATAAAAAAGAGGTGAATTAAGTTTTCCAGTCATTGTTTATAATACAAACCTAACATCTACAAAACCCCCCTCAACAATCTAACACCTTAGAATACAAACTTTTCCTGACATATAACCTTTGGCTAAGACTTCAATTATGAATTCATTTCAAATCTATTTCTTTGCTTTTCACATTACAAGCACCTTCACTTGTTGCTGGAACTGCTCCAGTAATCCCTCCTCGGCCCATTGCTTAGGACAACCCTTAGCATTAGTGTACTCCAACGACATACAATGTTGGATACCTGGTAGCCCTTCTAACTTGGAGCACCCATGAACATTTAATAACCAAAGCTTTGTCAATTCGGCCAATCTCCATATGCTCTTCACCTTCGCACAATCATATTCCTGCAACTCTTTCCAAGATACCAACATTTCAATACCTGGCAACTCCTCTACATTTTTGCACCAACTAATGTCCAGCACTTGAAGTTTTGGAAGACCAAAAAGCCCTACTATTTTCCTCAAGTTAGAGCAATTAGTCAATTCCAGCTTTATCAGAGTCTTTGGCAATGTTCCGACCTCCACCAGACGATTACAAAACCTGAGGGAGACATATTTAAGGATGGGGCAGACACCTGTGACAGATGATACCTATGATAATTTCGTGTTATAAATTTCTAAGACTCGTAGCCGAGGCATGCAGTTGTCATTGGGAGATTCGAAATTATTCAATTTTTGCAACTGGCAATTCAATACTCTCAACTCAGTCAACTGAGTCAATAGTCGAATAGTCACTGACAAATGTTTCAATTCACTGCAATTCTTGAGCCTCAATTCCTGTAAGATCTTCAAGTGACCAAGTGAAAGTGGTAGACTGTCCAGTGAAGGGCTCCCTATTTCTAGAACTTCTAAATCGCCCAAGTCTCCAATTTCATTTGAAAATTCTTTTATGTTTGTAGCCCTAAGATCTAATTTTTTTAGGTACTTTTGATATGCTACTTGCGGAGGTAATATTTCAATGTTCTTATAATAGGAAACATCTAAATGTTCAAGTGTGCTGATGTTTCCCAGTGTTTCACTAGAGACGGTTAAATTATAGCACCAACTCAATTCAAGATATTTAAGACGAATTAAATTACCAAAAGAACCTAGAAGCATATACAATTGTAGGGAGTGAGGCAGACCTATGTATTTGAGGTTTATTAAATGACAGAAAGACTTTGGAAGCACCTGCAAATGAGAAGGGTGAGACAGATTTATGTAATCCAAGTTTAATAAGTACCCAAAGGAATCTGGCAGTGACTTTAGATTTGGGCAACTTGTTAACTCCAATCGTTTCAACGACACCAATGACAAAATTCATCCAGCAAAGTTTTAATATTAATCTTATGGAGGACAATCAGTTCGAGGTGCTTAAGGTGCCCTATTGATTTTGGTAAATTTAAGTTGGCTCATCAATTCTCACTATTCTCCTCCGCCAAAGCTCTCAGCTCTCTCTTTCAATCTTAGTTATCATAGATTCACAATCTCAGTTAGCACAGATTCACAAACACATGACATAAACATCCACACATACTCACAACACACATTACAAAATAGCAAATATAGCAGTACATGGGTAGGTAGTACATGGGAATATGAACGATAGAGAGTATACTTAAAAACCTTATTTAATAAACATAAATGTAAATGGATTTCTTTTTTAAGATACTAATATTTTGGAATCTATTTGTCTCAAACTGTGTGTTTACATTTCTTCCATAATAATCGCTAAATGTGAAGCTTATTATATATGCTTTGTCCCTATCCAAAAAGGATGAGTCAATCTGAGACCATCCATTCAAACACAGAACAACAAGGAAAATATGCATCCTATCATGATCTATATGGGTAACATTCATCAGAGAATCTACCAAGGCTATATGCTAGGAAGACCTTGCTTCTCCATAATGTTTTAATTTGGATTGTCGAAAGGCAACTACACAACCTCCCTCAACAATCTAACTTCTTAGAACACAAACTCTGCCTGACCTATAACCTTTGGCTAAGACTTCAATTATGCATTCATTTCAAATTTATTTCTTTGCTTTTCACATTTCAAGCACCTTCACTTGTTGCTGCAACTGCTCCAGTAATACCGCCTCAGCCCACTGCTTATGACAACCGTTAGCATCAGTGTACTCCAACGACATACAATGTTGGATACCTCGCAACCCTTCTAACTTGGAGCACCCATGAACATTTAATACCCGAAGCTTTGTCAGTTCGGCCAATCCCCGTATGCTCTTCAGCTTCGCACAATCATATGCCTGCAGCTCTTTCAAAGATACCAATTTTTCAATACCTCGCAGCTCCTCTACATTTTTGAACCGACTAATGTCCAGCACTTGAAGTTTTGGAAGACCAAAAAGCCCTACTATTTTCCTCAAGTTAGAGCAATTAGTCAATTCCAGTTTTATTCGACCTCGACCAGATGATTAAAAAACCTGTGGGAGACAGATTTAAGGATGGGGCAGACACCTGTGGCAAATGATACCTCTAATAATTTCATGTTATAAACTTCTAAGACTTGCAGTCGAGGCATGTAGTTGTCATTGGGAGATTCTAAGTTATTCAATGTTTGCAATTGGCAATTCAATACTCTCAACTCAGTGAACTGAGTCAACAGTCGAATAGTCACCGGAAAATGTTCCAATTCACTGCAATTCTCGAGCCTCAATTCCTGTAAGATCTTCAAGTGACCAAGTGAAAGTGGTAGACTGTCCAATGAAGGGCTCCCTATTTCTAGAACTTCTAAATCGCCCAAGTCTCCAATTTCATTTGGAAATTCTTTTATGTTTGTAGCCCTGAGATCTAATTTTTTTAGATACTTTTGATATGCTATTTGCGGACGTAATATTTCAATGTTCTTGCAACAGGAAACATCTAAACATTCAAGTGTGATGATGTTTCCCAGTGTTTCGCTAGAGACCCATGAACATTTAATACCTGAAGCTTTGTCGGTTCAGCCAATCCCCGTATGCTCTTCAGCTTCGCACAATCATATGCCTGCAACTCTTTCAAAGATACCAACATTTCAATACCTGGAATCTCCTCTACATTTTTGCACCGACTAATGTCCAACACTTGAAGTTTTGGAAGACCAGAAAGCCCTCCTATTTTCCTGAAGTTAGAGCAATTATTCAATTCGAGTTTTATCAGAGTCTTTGGCAATGTTCGGACCTCCACTAGATGATTACAAAACCTGAGGGAGACATATTTAAGGATGGGGCAGACACCTGTGGTAAATGATACCTTTGATAATTTCATGTTATAAAATTCTAATACTTGCAGCTGAGGCATGCAGTTGTCATTGGGAGATTCTAAATTATTCAATGTTTGCAACCGAAAATTCAATACTCTCAACTGAGTCAACTGAGTCAACATTCGAATAGTCACCGGTAAATGTTTCAATTCACTGTAATTCGTGAACCTCAATTCCTTTAAGATCTTCAAGTGACCAAGTGAAAGTGGTAGATTGTCGAGTGAAGGGACCCCTATTTCCAGAACTTCTAAATTTCCCAAGCCTCCAATTTCATTTGGAAATTATTTTATGTTTGTAGCTTATGTTTGTAGCCCTAAGATCTAATTTTTTTAGGTACTTTTGATATGTTATTTACGGAGGTAATATTTCAATGTTCTTACAATAGGAAACATCTAAACGTTCAAGTGTGCCAATTTTTCCTAGTGTTTTGCTAGAGACAGTTAAATTATAGTACCAACTCAAATCAAGATATTTAAGACAAATTAAATTACCAAAAGAACTTGGAAGCATCTGCAACTGTAGGGAGTGAGAGAGACCTATGTATTTCAGGTTTATTAAATTACTGAAAGACTTTGGAAGGACTTGCAAATGAGAAGAGTGAGACAGATCGATGTAATCCAAGTTTATTAAGTACCCAAAGGAATCTGGCAGTGACTTTAGATTTGGGCAACTTGTTAACTCCAATCGTTTCAATGACACCAAATGATAAAATTCATCCAACAAAGTTTTAATATTAATCTTATGGAGGACAATCAGTTCGAGGTGCTTAAGGTGCCCTATTGATTTTCGTAAATTTAAGTTGGCTCATAGATTCTCCATATTCTTCTCTGCCAAAGCTCTCAACTCTCTCTTTCAATCTCATTTATCATAGATTCACAATCTCAGTTACCACAGATTCACAGACACATGACATAAACATCCACACATATACACAACAAACATTACAAAAAAGCAAATATAGCAATACATGGGTAGGTAGTACATGGGAATATGAATGATAGAGAGTATATTAAAAACCCTTATTTAAAAAACATAAATGTAAATGGCTTTCTTTTTTAAGATACTAATATTTTGGAATCTATTTGTCTCAAACTGTGTGTTTACATTTCTTCCATAATAATCGATAAATTTGAAGCTTATTATATATGTTTTGTCCCTACCCAAAAAGGATGAGTCAAGCTGACACCATCCATTCAAACACAGAACAAAAATGTTTTTTTTTACAACAATCCCAATCAAGGAAACCATCATGGTTAATTTTATTCAGTCCAACCAATAACACTTCCTGAGAATTGAATTATCCACTTTATAGAACATTATACAATTTCAAATATGTCAAGTATTTCTTCATGATCATCTTGAAATTACTTATACCTTCAACAAGTCCAGTAAGTAATTTTTCCGTGAGAAGACGGGGGCTAAGAAAGGCAGATTGTAAACTCAAAGTTAGTCATCATGGGTTAAATCCATCTTTGATGGAGCATCCAAGAGCAAATCAGGCAATGCATAGGCATGGGAATGTTCAGAAACGAGCTTGATCACATTATGCAGATTTTAGCCAAGATTTTGGAATCCTTATCTAAAAATCAAGAAAAGATGGAGGGAATCCAAGGGCAAGGCATGCCTTCCAAAGACCAGCCCTAGGGAAGGGACATTGGTGGTTCAAAGATGAACATGGTCACAATGGTGGAACATTAGGCATGCTTTAAATTCAATATTAATGGAGCATCCAAAGGGTAACCCAAGCCTTGCAAGGGCATGGGAGTCTTTAGGGATAAACATGGTCACATTCCACCTATGTTAGGCATGTTTTTGGATAAAAAATCTAAAACAATCAACCATAGTGAACGATATGCAAGGGTAGGCCATATTGCTTAGGGCAACACTAAGGAAGCTGGACATGGGGTTTCGAGATGTGCATGGTTACATTGGAAGACTGTAAGCCAAGTTTTTCAAAATCAGGCAAAGATGGAAGGCATTGTATTTGGGCATAGCAAGGAAAGGATGCAAAACTCAAAATGGTGATTTTCTATTGGGAATATGGACTTATTATAACCAATAGCAATGGGAAAATATTTAACTGCTGGTGGGAGGTGGGCAACAAGGTCTCTTCAATACAAGAAGCGAAAAAAGTTTGAATCTCGATGGATGGGAGTTCAGACATGTATAAAGGCCTCCAAGTAAGACCACGGATTGATTAAGCAACCAGAGAATCTTAACTAAGTCCCTCCGTTATCAGTCTCAAGAATCCTTTTACCAATGTACAAGGTTAATAAAAAGTTGTGCTATCCAGCTTAAAAGTGAGGTCCTGAAGTCTGTTTTAATATAAGAAGAGATACTATCATCTAGGCTTTTTAGACAATCTATGTAACTGCTTAGTGTATATGGACAACTATAGTCCTAAATATTGCTGATATTAAAAATTCGGAGGGCGTTTTCTCTAAGAAAATTCGAAATAAAATAAAATATTAAAAAAAATATGGTACAAAAATATCATAAAGTAATTTACCTATAGAGACACCACACCTTAGAATACAGACTTTGCTAAGAGGAGCCTTCAGATTAATTTTTGCAACACAACCAACATGCACAACAGTTTCGTCGCTGAAAGTTGATGTACCAAGGAAGTGGTAAATTGGCTTTCCATTGATGGAAAACCTTGACTTTCCATCACTTATCATGACCCCTCTCTCAGTATTAATTCTTAGCAGATCACACATGTTGCTCTTTTCTAACTTGCAGTGTTTGCATTCCTTGCATTCTCCAGTAAATACAAGAAGCACACTGTCACCCGGCTTGAGGTCAGTTACCCCTTCTCCAACACTTTCAACAACTTTGTGTCAACAATTGCCATAATTAGCAGGCAATAAATCACAAGAAAATTTTCCTGTGAAATGTATGATTAAATAATTATGACCTAATAATTATTAGCATAGGAAAAAACAGAGTGAATACCCAGCTGCGTCATGTCCAAAGATGCGGGGAAGAGAAGCGTTTGACCATGAAACCAGAGCAGTAATAGACATTTCATCACCAAGAAAAATTAATTGCACCCAAAGAAGGATGAGTTCTCCATAGTCCTGGTAGAGGAGATTTCCATGTGTGTATGTCTCTAAGTGTGTAACACTAATGAAACATCCATCTTAACCCCAAGATCGACTAAGCCTTTTAGGAGTCAAAACAATCCAAGCAGAAACCTCTAGTTGTTAAAAATATCAAGGTTTAAGATGGATCTAAATTAGCTCTTTAAAGTGAACTAAGCTAGAGTGAACGATATACAAGGGCAGGCCATATTGCTCAGGGAAACACTGAGGAAGATGGACATGGGTGTTGGGTATACGACCAAAGTCCCACATTGACTAGAAGTGGGGAGGATCATGGGTATATAAGGATGGACAAATATCTCCATTGGTATGAGGCCTTTTGGGGAAAGTCCAAAAGCAAATCCATGAGGGCAAATTTTATAGTAATTTCTAGTCAACCTGAGCCGTTCATTTGGCGGATGATCTGACGGTAGAACTTATGTTTAGTTTAGGGTTTTTTGCCCTAGAAGGCAACCCCTCTCTTTGTATGAGGGCATTGTATTTTGAGGCAGCGATAGAGGTGTATTCTGTGTGAGCGGGAAACAGAGAGGTGAGACTGTGAGAGAAAACAGAGGATATTACAACGGCTTTGCTGTAGGTTGTGTCTCTTCATTTTGCTGGATAATAGAAAGGAAGGACTGGATGTTCGAGGTGGACGTAGCCCAAGCTGGGTGAACCCGTATATCTGTGTCTCTCTTGTTTTGTGCGTTTTCTGTGTTTATATTTCTGCAATATTTTATGTGTTCCATTGCTCCGTAATATATAGTTCTCTAACAATGGGGTTTAGAGATGTGCATGGTTACATTGGAAGACTGTAAGCCAAGTTTTTCAAAATCAGGCAAATATGGAAGGCATCGTATTTGGGCATAGAAAGGAAAGGATGAAAAACTCAAAATCGTGATTTCCTATCGAGAATAGAGACCTATTATAACCAATAGCAATGGGAAAATATTTAGCTGCTAGTGGGAGGTGGGCAACAAGGTCTCTTCAATACAAGAAAAAAGTGTTTTAAATCTCGATGGATGGGAGTTCAGACATGTATAAAGGCATCCAAATAAGATCACGGATTGATTAAGGAACCAGAGAATCTTAACGAAGTCCCTCCGTTATCATTCTCAAGAATCCTTTTACCAATGTACAACGGTAATAAAAAGTTGTGATATCCAGCTTAAAAGTGAGGTCCGGAAGTCTGTTTTAATATAAGAGGAGATACTATCATCTGGGATTTTTAGACAATCTATGTAACTGCTTAGTGTATATGGGAAACTATAGTCCTAAATATTGCTGATATTAAAAATTCAGAGGGCTTTTTCTCTAAGAAAATTAGAAATAAAATAAAATATTAAAAAAAATCTGGTACAAAAATATCAGAAAGTATTTTACCTGTAGAGACACCACAGCTCAGAATACAGACTTTGCTAAGAGGAGCATTCGGATTAATTTTGGCAACACAACCAACATGCACAATAGTGTACTCGCTGAAAGTCGATGTACCAAGGAAGCGGTAAATTAGCTTTCCATTGATGGAAAACCTTGACTTTCCATCACTTATCATGACCCCTCTCTCAGCATTAATACTTAGCAGATCACACATGTTGCTCTCTTTTGACTTGCACTATCTGCATTCCTTACATTCTCCAGTAAATTTAGGAAGCACACTGTCACCCATTTTGAGGTCAGTTACCCCTTCTCCAACACTTTCAACAACTCTGTGTCAACAATTGCCAGAATTAGCAGGCAATCAATCACAGGAAAATTTTCCCGTGAAATGCTATGATTGAATAATTATGACCTAATAATTATTGTCTTAAGAAAAAACAAAGTGAATACCCAACTGCTTCATGTCCAAAGATGCAAGGAAAGAGAGGCGTTTGACCCTGCAACCAGAGCATTAATAGACATTTCATCACCAAGAAAAATTAATTGCACCCAAAGAAAGATGAGTTCTCCATGGTCCTAGTGGAGGAGATGGCCATGTGTGTATGTCTCTGAGTGTGTAACACTAATGAAACATCCATCTTAACCCCAAGATCGACTAAGCCTTTTGAGGAGTCAAAAAAATCCAAGTAGAAACCTCTAGTTGTTAAAAAGATCAAGGTTTAAGATGGATCTAAATTACAATAGGAAACATCTAAACGTTCAAGTGTGCTGATGTTTCCCAGTGTTTCACTAGAGAAGGTTAAATTATAGCACCAACTCAAATCAAGATATTTAAGACGAATTAAATTACCAAAAGAACCTGAAAGCATCTGCAATTGTAGGGAGTGAGACAGACCTATGTCTTTCAGGTTTATTAAATTACCGAAAGACTTTGGAAGCACCTGCAAATGAGAAGAGTGAGACAAATCGATGTAATCCAAGTTTATTAAGTACCCAAAGGAATCTGGCAGTTTCTTTAGATTTGGGCAACTTGTTAACTCCAATCGTTTCAACGACACCAAATGAAAAAATTCATTCAGCAAAGTTTTAAGATTAATATTATGGAGGACACTCAGTTCGAGGTGCTTAAGGTTCCCTATTGATTTTGGTAACTTTGAAAGGGGAGAATAAATAACTAACTTTCGCAATAGCAAAGATGCCTACAAAATGTTCCAGGGTTTTAATCGTAAGAAAGAATTTGAGGATTAGCTTCTGCAAAACCATTTAAATTTGTTGCAGATCCTACTGTGCGAAATCAATAACAAATAAACACATACTTTAAATTGCCAAAATTTTATTTACCCGATATTAGGATTGCCACAATGATTTCAATTTCTTCCCCTTCACTTCTAAAACCCTAAGGTTCTTCATAGGTATCCAAGAAGGCAGAGAAAACCAGGGGCATTTATTCCAGCGAAGCCATATAAGGTTTGGTAATTGCATCCTCCTAAAAATCGCTCCACCAGATCATCTTTACCATCCGGCCCTCTATGATTGATAAATACATCACAATAGAAGTTGCGATTGCTGTGGGAATTGCATGAGGTGGAGACTATTGTTGCAGCCGTGGAGGACGAGGCATCAATCGCTAAAACTGCAAGACAAAGATTGTGAGAACAAGGAGGCGAACTTTCATTGCTTAATTCATTATGGATCATAAAATCCTAAATACATAAATTATTTATTTGTTTTCAGGAACTCAAAACAAATCTCATAATTTGAATTTTTCATACTAAAAACTCGTTTCCCTAGAAAGAATTCAAAAGTTGAATAAGTATCCATAACAATTCTTATACAACTATAACATGTATTAAGCAAACTTACAATTTCTATAATAAGTAAAACTTATACGTTTTTTTTAAGATTTTTTGTTCTTAGTTCTAAGCTTTCAATTTTTTATTTTTAATATTTTCATCCCATTCTGAGCTTAAACAAACTCTATAATAGGTATTAAAATTATTGGAAAATTGAACATATATCATTATTTTTATTAACGTTTATTCCATAAATATTAATAAAGAAAAATATTAGATATATATCTATATATATATATAATATATATATATATATATATAATATATATATATATATATATATATATATTATATAATATATATATATATATATAGATATATATAATATATATATATATATATTCTTGTTCACCAAAATCCTCTCTGAAAAATAATTGAAAGTGGTTTTCTGACGAATAGGAAATTCTTATTATTTATAAACTCAAATAGGGAAGCACGGAACCATGGAAATATCATATGGAAAAGGGTTCCTCACCTGGTGTCAACATCTACAAACACATCAGAAACATGCAATTCAATGTATATATGGCTTTCTCACCTGTCTTATTCTTGATCGACCATCCTATTTTTCTTACCACCTCCTTGTTATTTTAGATTCTCTAACATTTTCTTGGTCTACTTTGCACTAGAAACATGAATACACGACCTCATACTATTATGCTCCCTTTCACCACTCAGGGTCACACTCAGGCCATGATGAAGCTCTTCAATATTTTATATTCTCCAGGCTTTTATATTACCTTACTCAATACCCAATACATACAAGAGAACTTCATCTCATCCAAATTGGTGGAATCTATTAAATCTTTGCCTGACTTCAGAATTGAAACTCTTCTAGAACGCCTGCCTCCTGATTATGGCTAGACCTCTAGACTAATAGAGTTATGTCACTCCTTCACAAATAACACCCCTCTGAATTTTTGAAATCTTATTAACAAGCTAAAATAATAACAACCAGACATTCCTCTAGTTACATGTATTATCTCAAATGGGTTATCTCCTTTCCATAAAAAAACACGAGCAAGCTTGGGATTTCAAGAGTATCCTTTTGGATTGATGGTGCTTTCATCTTCCAAGTTCTAAATTGACAATGAATCGATCTAAACTTGATTTGATCATCATACATTGACTGCAAATCAAAATGTAATGCCCAATCAAACTAGCACAAGAAATCAATTCAAATTCAAATCAGTGAATGGAACAGGTTCATGGTTTGTGTTTGAAGCAGCAATGATGGATTTCGACAAATGTACATAATTAATTCATTGCATCGACGGTCATCTCCAATTGGCTTGAATGAGACTCTCCAACCAACCATTTCCTTGACATTCTTGGCCATCAAAAACCATTTTTCTGACCAGCACCAAGTCCCAGGAAAATTTGACACCTGGCTAGACTACTCCCTAAACAATATGCACCTAATGCAGTGGTCCTCCAATCGCTTTACACAATCCTCAGATGAGATGTGCGCAGTGATTCGACAATATCAGTGTTGTAGGATCCTTCCCTCATCTTTCACACTAGGTCATTGAGAATTGTAGCTCTGATGCACCGGACCTCGCTGTCAAAATAATAATCATGACACTATTCACTAGTTGGCATAGTACCAGTCAAGTCAGTTTACTAAGTAAACTAACGCAAGTGTTTTACTTGTCAATTTGGGTTTGTAGACTTGGAAGGAGATCCAAAATATATGGATTTTAGGTAAGATAAATTTCAGAAGTCAAGGCTCAAAGGTTAAAGGAAGTGAATATTACAAAGAAGTTCGGACCTCGTTGTAATAAATCAAAACTTTGCTAATTTATACAAAATTTAACCAAGTGTACTTAGCTTGGTATGGGGTCCCTCCAACCTTGCCTTGTACACTTGAAGAGCTATTCAGTTACAACAAACTTGATAAAACACTCACATCATGAAAAATAATACAAAAATAGAAGCAGTTCTTCAAATTATCTCAAAAGTCTCCAATAGTCTCAATACAGAATTACACACATTTGAATGGTTCATGAATTGTGTAAATCATAAACATTTTTTTCTATAGTGGCTCTATCAGCCTTATCAATCTTAATCCATCAATATAGGTCAAACTCATCATGTCCGGTTCACAAAACTAGGAAAATCCCATAAAATAATAAATATGCCCCTTTTTACTAGGGATTTCTGAATGACACGTCGAGTTTGACTGACATTTACCAGGCCCGTGTTTTCTCAGTTTGACAGAACCAATATGTGTTCCTTCATCTTTGGTTCCCAATATTTCCAAATATATGCTCATATGTCACCCAAATGTCCTGCACATATGACTTTAATGGAGATATTATGGGAATTTTTAATGCAATCCAAATTTACTCTTAAAACCCAATTTTTATAAAAAATTCCAAAAATTGAAAAACTTAATTTAGTTACATGAATATGAAAAATAGGACTAAGATGAAGCATATGTAAGTGAAATATTATGTAATATGGTGGTAAATGAATGGATTTAAGATATGCAAAAATGACCCAAATTGGGGGCCAACATCTCCCCCTTATTGATGTTCAAGCATGTCTTCATGCTTGCTCCCTCCATTTTGGATCTACTAGGTGATGATGCCCCTATTGTTCCTGGTCCTGTAGCTTCTTCCTATGCAACCTAAAGGACAATGGCAATGCCCTCATGTTTCCATTCTTTGTAAATGGTAGTCTTTACTTTTTGTAAATGGTAGTCTTGTACTGCCATAACTTTTTCTCCTTTAGCCATTTGTAGTCTTGTTTGGAGATGAGGATATTCTGAGTCTCAAGCTTTTTAATCATCTTTCTCAATTTCTTGTTCTCCTTGGTTATATTGTTGTTATTTTCTTTGTACATTTTATTCTACTTTTTCAAATGTTTCTCCATGATCTTGATGTCTTCGATCTCAGTTGTCAACTCTGCTATCTTCTTGAGATATACTTCACTTTGTAGCTCTTTAGATTCTTCCCTGGTCTCTTTTCCATAAAAGTGAGATGAGGTGGCTACTACCGAAGCATCCTTAAAATAGGAGTCCTTCTCTATGGGCTCTTCCTGGACTTCCTTTTTCAATCTATGTATAATCTCATCAATTTTCTTTGATGTTTGTGGAGGTTTAGTTTCAGTAATTTCAATTTCTTGATCTTTTCCTTCGTTGCTTGGTTCTTGTTGTGATTTTCTTCAAGACCTCCTAAGAATGCACAAAAATTATTTTTCTTTCTCTATCACAGTATCATCTTGCGTTTTCTTCAATTGTGTCATATGATACAAAGGAGAATGCATGATACTTCTTGTGACATGTAATTTCTCAAACTTCTCCTCATTCCCTGTTGCTTGTTCTTCAAAGTGATGTTTACCCAAAAACTCCTTCCAAACAACCCCTTATTCCTTACCAGATACTCAACAAGCATTTTGATTAGCCTATGATGATAGATATTGGCTTCGTTGGCTTTTTTTTTTTGTTCTTGACATTCTCTACCATTTTGGTTAGGCTTTTTGAAAAGAAGTAGGGTACGTTAATTTTAGAATCTCCTTTTATGTGTTGAAGCAATTTTATATGATAGAGATATACCATATTTTACCGATTATCACAAGTTAAGTACCTATGGATAATCAAAACCAATTTTGACAATGGCTCTCTGAGCCAATCTCTTGGAATCATTTTTGTTCTATCAAAGGATCCCTTCCTTGGTTTCTCCAAGAAAAAGGTCCATCCCTTTTCCATAAAATGCAGACCCTTGTGATACTCTTCTCCTATCAAAGGAAGGTCTAGTGATTGAGAAAGAAATGTTGGGTTCAATGGTATAGAAAGTTCACTAACCCTAGTTTGTCCATGTTCAAAATGCTCTATGAACTCCTGTGTGACTTTATCATTGTCATCATTGAACTTCTTAAGAAATTCGATTAGCCCCGCCTGGTATAATTTATCCACTATATCCTTACTCCATTTTTCTATCTTGAAGTCTTTAGGTTCAATTTTGGTTTCCATTTGCATCTTCTCTATGTACCAATTAATATAGCCTTGGAGTAGTATGATCTGGATTATCCGCAATATTATGTTCATTATGTCGACGTTTCGAACACCAAAGGGGGTCCATCATCAGGACCAAAAATGATAGAATATGAAGAATACTTTTGAGAGAAGAATTTTCGAACCAGAGTATATATAAACCTAGATAATGATAATTTTTTATGGAAGCCGACCCCTACATATATGAATTCTTTAATTTTAATTTTAATTATTCTAATTTCAATCATTTTAATTTTAATTATTTTGATTTTAATTATAT
>APFE030304056.1:89646-106471 GCA_000404065.3 Pinus taeda
AGGGATTTATCTGTCTAATCAGGGGGAGCCAATTTCCACCAATCTCACTCCCATTGTCCCCATTGAGGTTCTGAGGAAATTTCATAATTTTGATAGGCTCTCTGATTTTTCTCTTTTGATAATGATCCTCTCTTGCAATGATTTTGGCGTTTTCTAAACACACATTATGTTTGGTTTTGGATGAGTGTTCCACAAGGGCTGATGTACGAGATCTCCCATTCCTAACATCAGCTTCATGCTCTTTAAGTCTTGTTTTCAGAGATCATCCTGTTTCCCCAATATAACTCTTACCACACGAGCAATCAATCTTGTACACAACCTTGAGTTGTTGATGATCTGTGTTATCCTTGACTGACCTCATCATTTGCTTGATTGTTCCACATGTTGTAAACTGAGTGTTTATGTGCTTCTTTCTTAAAATTTTCGAAACCTTATCCATAATCCCATTAATGAATGGGAGATATAATTTCCCACAATTTTCTTTCCTTTTTTTCGTGAGGACCCCTAGAGAGGACCTTATCTTGAGCTCTTTTTATAACTTTCTTAATACTAAACTCCTTGTATACGATGTTTTTGAAAACAGAAGTTAAGTGTTTAATTTCTTCATTCAGGCGATCAGAGTCCGAAATTCTGAGAGCCCTAACAACTACAGTGTTTAAGATGGAAAATTTTTGCGATTGATGATGGTATGAATCAGCATGTAGATAGCGTTCCGTATGTGTTTTCTTCTTATAGACCTAGTGTCCCAACGTACCATTCTCTTTTCTACTGATCAGGACATCTAGAAAGGGGATTTTACCATTTTCTTCAAGCTCCATAGTAAACTTGATTTCGAAAGATATAGAGTTAAGATGATTGAAAAACTTCTCCAGTTTAGTTTTTCCATAAATCCATTTTAAGTTGGTTTCATCAAAAAAAAATCTTTTCCACCAAGTTGGTTTTAAAGGGTATGAGTCAAGGGCTTTTCTTTCAAAGTACTCCATGTATAAGTTAGCGATAATAGGTGAAAGCGGGGAACCCATAATAAATGTAACCTCATAATGAATATAACAAAATATATAATATAATATATATATAAATATTAATATATATATATATATTATATATATATATCTAATATATATATATAAATATATATATATAAGAATATATATATATTATATAATATATTATATATATATATAACCATATCCATATCCATATCCATATCAATATCCATATATATATCTTAAATATAAATATCATATAATATAATATATATATATATATAATATGAATAATATAGATATAGATATATATTTGACCTTCTCATTTATGCAATCCTTGGATAAAAATAATGGTTAATGTACTTACCAAACCTCTGTAGCTTTGAAAAAGAATCATATTACTTCCCCTGCCTTTAGATATTCAATATCTTTGTCTCCTGCTGCAAATGGTGTTAAAAAAGAAACCCTATGTTTGTAAAACTGGGTAAAAAAACTCTTCACTGTGTGAAAAAAACATGTAAAAACATCTCCACTACATTCAAAAGATCTCACTATTTATGAAATCATGTTTAAGGATCCTCTTCATTTGAAATTTTGCCCATAAAAATCCATGAAACACCTTCTACATTTGCAGAATTTCGTTCGAAACTACTCACAGTGTTTTTTTTTTTGCTAACTGCATTTTCAAATGCACGAGGAAATCGTTTTTTATACCTGAACTGCAAATGAATTGTATAAAACTTGTAAACTTTTTCTTCTTAATGGTTTGTCTTTCCTATGTAAACATACAATTTTAAGTAAACTCTTATCCAACATCTCGAAAAATAATGGATTCTACAGGTGGCAGAGCATGTTTAGGGTGAGAGAGAATTACAAATCCATAATTAGAGTTTTGTTTCTCTCACATTATGACACATCTGAAAAATATATTAAGCTAAACCCTTTTTTCGAAATCTTTTAGCTATTGAGAAGACCCCAGAATTGACTCTTACTTGATCACTACATGATTTTCAGAATTTGCTGGAGAGGAATGTCAGCTCAATTCAGAGGAAATCTCAGTTGCTCTCTCCTCGTTTAAACAAAATTATTCTCCTTATTGTCCACACAATTTTTCCATGCAATCCCTCTACTACGCAGGGTTCTCCTCTCCCACACAGCTCCCTTTCTCTCTATATGTCTTTCTCTATGTATTTCTCTTTCATTCATGGTTCTTTTCATGTTTTCTTAGGCTGTGGATGAATATGAAGCGTTGTCCTCGATTTTGGGCTAGTTTTTGCTATGATGGTGAAGAAAAACACACACAGACAGTGTTCAATCCTTTGAAACGTTTTTGACCATTTTCTTGCTTCTTGATTTCACTATTTGACCTTTCATTTTTTCAATTTTGGTTGCCAATTGTCTTACTTAACGCATCATGGTTCATATTATTATGACCATGTTATCCTTTGTACATTCCTTCGACACTTGTTCTATTTTTTCTAATGTTGCATCATAGTTTGTGATTGTTTGTATATTAGAGTTTTTAATACTCATTACCATTAGGACTTATCTTATGATTTTTGCATTGCATGCATTATGTTTGCTTATATCCACCATACTTGTTTGCATGTTTCATATTCATGCCTTTATCATTGCATATTTGTCATTTTTCATCCTGTAATTATGTGTTGATATTTGTTTTCAAATGATCATAATCTTGGGTCATTTCAAATCAAATTATTTTTGAAAGTTAAGTATATTTGTAATGATACTAACCTTCTATGTTCTTGCTTTGTAGTCACATAAACTAATCCTTCTTGTTGTGTAGACAATGTTTCCATGAGGCAACGATCTTTTTTTCAAAAGGAGATGTGGCAAAAAAGTTTGGTTCAAAATTACAAATGATGTGGTTGAGTGATGAGATGAACGAACGTATACCATGTAGGGTGAAGTAGGATAACGTAATATCATATATACATGGCTATGGGTATTGCATATTCAAGTTTAAACTAGGTTATCAATCTTAGAAAAAAATTCAAAATCGAAGGCATTAAGAATACTTTAAACTTATAGAACATTCCTTTTACTTGACAGGTCAGTGTCAATGATTTTCTTTTGTTGATGATGACCTTAAGCCTTTTGTCAATACTTGACCTTGGATTAATGATGGCGATACTTTGACATCAAAATGAATTATGTTGAATGATTTTTACTCGATTGTAGATGCTTGTATTTGCTTCTCAGGTCCCTTTGATGTTGATTTAAGATGAATAATCAGGTTCCTTCTGCAATAACATATGACATTGATATTATTGAGGTCCCTTACTGATAAATATTGATTATGATGTCCCAGATCCCTTCTGCAATAAATCTGCTTGACATTAAACTAGTTGCATAGTTTGCTGGCTTATTATGAATCTCCCCCCTTGTTGATCTTGAGACTTGTCCTCAAGTCTGTGAATTTTGGAAGTTGATTTTCTACAATGAAATTGAAAAACATAAAAGAGAATTCATATTGGCCAAACAAGTTGATTTTCTTATATAAATTCAATTTTGTATTGTGCCAATATCCTGGATTTTTAGAACCAAACTCCTTTATTATTTTTTTAACTTTTTTTATTTTTATTCTGGAAGTAAGGAAGGCATATCACTATGTTGTTCCAATACTTCCATAATTTTTTTTTTTTTCTGCTTAGACTCTGTTCATAAAGTCTTATTTATCTATAGGCTTATTATAAACTTTGAGTCTATGACCATTAACTAAAAATGAAATAGTTGCTTCATCAATTGTATTAATCTTGAGTCCTCCATTTCCAAATATTTCTTCGATCTCATTTGGCCCAAGCCAATGAGTAGTAAACTTAGCTTTGAAATATTTATACTATGAGTCGAAAAGAAGTGTCGAGTCTCCCTTATGAAAAATTTTGTTTCTGATAAATCTGCTATGTCATTTGATTCTCTCTTGTTGTATTAGTGATGTATGCTTAAGTTCTTGTTGTTTGATCTCATCTAGTTCATTTAGTTGCATAAGTCTCTGATATTGAGCTTCTGACATGTCCAATACCAATTCTTCTGCAAGTTTAAATGTATGAATTTGAAATTTGATTAGTAAGAGAATGTCTTTCCCATATATGAGTTGATATGGACTGAATCCAGTAGTATTTGTCCATGTAATTCTGAATGCCCATAACCGATATTTTAATTTGTATGACCAATATTTTCTATTCATTTTCACTATCTTTGCCATGATGTTTTCCAAAATCTTATTAGTAGATTCCAATTGTCCATTTTCTTGTGGATGATACAAAAAAGACCTTCTATCCTTGATTTTGTATTTTTCTATAAGATCTAATCCAAGTTTAGAAGTGAATTGTGATCCCTAGTCTATAACAATCTATCTTGGAACTCCAACTATTACAAAGGTTTCTTCAAAGAGGAATGAAACCACTATTTCTTCTGTTTCTCATGCCACTTCTTTTGCTTCTACCGATTTTGCAACATAGTCAGTACACACTAAGGCGTACTTCTTCCATTTGAATGTGGGTTAATAGGTCCCACAAAGTCAAGAGCTCATTGTTCAAATGGTTTTATAAGTACTTGTGGTTTCAATGGAATTTCATATGATACTACAGGTCTTCCAATTCTTTGACAATTATTACGTCTTCTGACATAGGACTTTGAGTTATTGAAAATTGCTGGCCAGTATTAGCCAAGGTTGAGCACCTTGTATGATGTACATTTATTTGCAAAATGGTTTTCACATGGTTCATTGTCACATGCTTTTAGAATATCAATAATTTCATCTTCTCTTACACATTTTCTTATCAAAATATCAAGACTACTACAGAAGAGGTCACCATTGACCCAAGTATATTTAGCATTGTCTCTGATTATTTTTCTTTTCTGCTTGCTAGTGAAATGGGATGGTAATATTCAAGATGATAAATAATTAGCTACTTCTGCAAGCCATGTGGTTTTAGTTGTTATAGAAAATAGATATCCATTAAGAAAGTTGTCTGAAACATGAATGAGATCGTCAGGAGAATGATGTATTGATAGGAAATTTTCCACTTAATTATATTTTCCTGGTCAGTCTAGAACAATGATATTGAATTCTTGTATTAGTAACATCCATCTACTAATTCTACCATTGGTAATTTTTTTTTTTCATTAAATATTTAATGGTTCAATGATCTGTATGAATAAACACTTGATAGCATATTATATAATGCTTCAATTTATTTGTTGCATGCACAACAAATAACATTTCTTTTTCAGTTACTGTATAGTTTAATTATGCCGGAGTTAAATTTTTTGCTTATGAAATAAATGGCGTAGTTAAACTAATTTTATTTTTGTCCTAGAGATGCTCTTATAGTTGTATATGATGAATCAATAGATATGTGGAGTGGAAATGACCAATTTGGTCTTCTGAGAATGGGTGCTATAGAAAATTTTCTTTCATTTTATCAAGTGCTTTTGACAATTTTTAGTCTATTGAAACACAATGTATTTTGCAAGTAATTTGAATAGGGGTAAAGCGATTTTGGTTAAGTTTTCAATGAATCTTCTATAGTAGCCTGCATATCCCAAGAAACATCTTACTTCTTTCTGTGTTATTGGTTGCATTAATTTTACAATCACTTGTATCTTTGCTGGGTCTACCTTTATTCCAAAAGAAGAAATGTGGTGTCTAGCCAATATCCCTTTAGTTAACATTATAAAACATTTCTCATAATGAGGGATAAGTTAGTCTCTATGCATCTCTTTAGAAAATTTTCAAGGTTATTTAAGAAGTCGTCAAATGTACCTCCATAGATAGTAAAATCATCCATGTAGACTTTAATACATTCATGTATAAGATCTGGAAAGATTGCTAGGACTTCTCTTTGAAATATAGCAGGTGCATTACATAATCCAAAAGGTAAAAGGTTATAAGTATATGTTCCCCAAGGATAAGTAAATTTAGTTTTATCGTGATCCTCTAATGCTATCTTGATCTGATTGTATCCACTAAATCCTTTAACAAAGGAAACAAACTTTTTCCCCGCCAATGAATCTAGTACTTGATCAATAAATGGTAGTGGGAAATGATCTTTCAATGTTTCTTTGTTCAGTTCCATATAGTCTAGACATATTCTACATTTTCCATTTTTCTTAGGAACCGCAACTAAGGGAGAAACCCATTGACTATCAGAGATGGGGTAGATAAACCCTACCTGTAATATTTTTTGCAATTCCTCTTTCACTATCTCCTTCATCATTGGATTCATTCTTATTTTTGTTTGTCTTAATGGTTTCACTGTTTCATCTGTGTAAATGTGATGGATACATGTTTTCGGATGGATTCCTTGCATATCTGTATAGTCCCAAGCAAAAGCTTTTGAATATTTTTGTAGCAATGCAATTATCTGTTGTTCTTGCAATGATTGTAGATTATTACCCATATTTACATTTTTTCCAAGATTGATTTCAATGGTTTTTCGTTGAGAATTGGTAATTGAATTGACAAGAAAAATTCTTTCAAATGAATTCTACAATGATTGAATAGTACAATTTTCTTGAAAACATTGATTTAAAAGATGATTTCCACCTTCATATTGTGTTATTCGTAGCTGCTCAGAAATATCATGTTATGAGATAAAATGGTCTATTAAATACTCATTTTCTTCTTCTTCTCTAAAATTATAGGCTTGATTAATGCTTAAAATAGATTATGTTTCTTCTTGTTGATCAGCATACCATGATAGCAAAGAAGGAGATTGAGAAGAAGGATAGAGTGTAATATGTTTCCTTTCATCTCCATGTGATATGATCATGCTTCCTTATTTGCACCCAATGAACGCATCTGTTGTGGCTAACCATGGTCTACTAAGAATTAAAGGATGGCCTCCTAGATTTTTTTTTCATTGTAAGATCATAAAGTCTGCAAGGTATTCCCATGAATCCAAAGAAACAATGATGTCCTCGAGTATTCCTTCTGGTACAACTTTAGATCTTTCTTCTAATTCTAAAATTGTAGTAGGTTGAATATTTGACAATTTTAAATACTTCATAGTTAATGTTTCATGACATTTATATCCACTCCTATATCAACTAAATTTTTAGCAACTGATTTTTTTTTTATTTAAATGGTGACCATAGGTATCCTAGAATCAATATAATTTTCAATTGTTGTTTTTGCAGACATGAGATTATCTAATTTTCCAATGACTTGGATTGTGGATCGATCTCTTTTTTCTCTGCTAGTTTTCTTAATACATAATTCCGTTATTGTTTTTGTATGGATTGGAATATCTTCGATAGCTTGTAACAAAGAAATTTTGACATAAGAAGTCTGTAATTCATCTATGATATCAAATTCAGGAAGATAAATTGCAATTTTCTTCTCTACTAACCTTTCTTGGAAAGATGGTGTTGGAGTCATAATAGTTTCACTTTTCTGAATTTGATTCCTTGGATTAGATTTTTCAGAATTTTCAGATTGTTCCTCCTCCTCAATTTCTTCTTCTATTATTGGTGGAGATTTTTTTTGTATAACTTTTCCAAACCTCAAGAGGATGTCTTGAATAGGAAGAATAGAATATGTAGGAAATAATGTTGTTTCTTCCACATTATATGTTGGCCTTTCCACTCTATTACTTAGATTTTCTATTGGTTGAACTGGTAATTGAGTTGGTCTTAGTGGTGGTTGGTGAGAAGGAAGTTGATGTTGCTAAGGTTGAGTTATTGCAGGTATTGATATTTTTGTGAACGGATTTGATTGAGGGGATTGCTAGAATTGCTGATATGGAAATCATTGTTGAGGATATGGCTTTTGATATGACTATTAAGGATATGATTGAGATTGTTGTTGAGGGTAAAATTATTGGGGAGGTTGGGTTCCATAAGCATATCCTCTCCAACTTTGTGAAGGGTCGTTTTGGTTTGGATGAGGGGGTCAAACTTGCCATGGCATAGGAGCATCCGATGAATTTTGATACTAAAAATTATGGGGAATTTGTTGAGGAAACTGTTGAGATGTACTTACAAAACGTCGTTGCCAAGATCTTCTTAGTGCCCTATAATAAAATTATTGAGTTTATTCGCTTTCTTACAACACTTTTAATGTTGGACACTCATCTATGACATCATTTTTTGTACAAAGTCCACAAAGATGTATATTATCCAAAGGGAATTCTCGTAAAACATGCTTCTTCCTACACTTAAGACAAAATATTAAGAGTTTAGTGTTTGTTCTTCTTCTTCTTGTTTCTTCTTTTCTTTCAATACATCAACCTGTGTTCCTAAGGTGCTCAAAATATAAGTTTTAAATTTTTTTAACAAACTCCCTTTTTATGTTGTTGTTACTCCTCCTATTGCTCATTTAGAAGCTCTTGAAGTTATATCTCTTTTTCCTATTTTGGCTCTACCTCTAGAATACTTATAACATAGTTCAACAATTGCATTGAATGGTAAGTATGCAATATCTCATTTACCCATCACATTGAGAATATCAAGATTCTCATATCGTATTCCTTTGAGAAAAAATGTTCTAATGATATCAGGATTTACAAAATCTTATTTGCATTTTTGCAAGTTGTAAGGAAATCGTTCTAAGTATTCTACCAAACTCTCATATTCTTGTTGATACATTCTAAAAATATCTTCTTTTCAATCTCTATGCCTACAATAGGCTTGATACTTCTTAAGAAAAAAAATATTCATCTCTTCCCAAGAAGTAATAGAGTATTATCGTAATCCCATAAACCATTTTAATGCATCTGCTTTAAGAGTAGTGGGAAAAGACACAAATTATGTGTATCATTACTATAACCATAAATACAACATAAGTTATCAAATTCAAACATGAATGAATCAGGATATTCATAATACATTCAATAGAAATCTGGTAAAACCGAAGGTGGAATATTATTCATTTTTACCTCTTATACTAAAATTTCTCTAGCATCTACAATTGGGAATCCAAAAGTAACTTCTTCATCATTTTCTATTTCTGCATCTTGTCTTCTCTTATTATCATATTATCTTTTGGCATCTTCTTCTCTTTTGTTTTCTGATTCTCTTCTTGTCTCTTCTTCCCTTCTTCTTTCATGTTACTTTTGTTGCTTTCTAGATTGTAACCTTTGTTCTGGAGTAAGCATGTTAGAGCCTTTCCCTTCTTCTGCCACATCTTTTTCAGGAGTTTCAAATGTTTCAGTGATAAGTTGAGATTGTGTAGTTTCAATTTCTTTTGTTTATTCAGAAATGGTTTCAAAGATGCGCTAATCTATTTGTTCAAGAATAAGCTGATCAATTGGTTTTCTTGTCTCTCTTTGTTTTCCTACGGAAGATGTTACTGTTTGTTTTTGTTTTCTCTTCACTTCATAAGCTAACAAATTTTGCCTTTCAACAAGTGTTAACCTTTTCATGAACGTTGTTTTTCCTCTAACTCTTCCAAGGTTGGTTTTCCAGCAATTGGTGTAGTTAATTCTAATGGAGGTAGTCCTCCCTCTACCAATGGGTTATTAGTTTGAGGGTATTGCTTTGTGTATCTACCCTTTTTCATCTCTTTGTCTAGGTATAAATGGCCATAATGAAAAATCCTAATTTTTTAATGTTTTTGTTTAAAGCTTCCTATTTTGATTAAATATGAATGTACTTCCCCCACAATGGTGCCAAAAATATTAGGTCAATTTACTAAGTAAACTAACGGATGTGTTTTACTTATCAATCCGGGTCTGTACACTTGGAAGCAGGCCCAAAATATATGGATTTCAAGTAAAGTCAATTTCAGAAGACAAGGCTCAAAGGTTAAAGGAAATGCATATTACAAATAAGTTCTAAATTTAAAGAAACTAAACTTTTTATTTATTCAAGATACAGTAAACGAAGGAAGAATCTCCCAAGTTAAGAGGTCTTGGTTGTCCTTCCCCACAGTACTGTCCCCAAGAAGAGAAACTAAAGGGTAGCAGTTTGTGATGTGTAGAAAGCAAGAGAAGAGGCTCCTAACTTAGGAGGTCTTGGTCATCCTTCCTCATAGTTCTACTCCGATAACATTACCATTGCATCAAATCATAGATTGGAATTCAAGAATCAATTCAAGAAATGCAAAAGGATGATTTTTAGTTGTGATTCATAACTTGATAGAAAGAGAATTTAACTTAAATTCTTGTTTGTCCTTTCACACGAAAATTAGATTTTAAACTAAAATCATCCAAAACCATATAGAAATAACAAAACAACTTTGTAACTGAATCATAAAACTGAAATAAGAAAAACTTATTCAAGACTATGCTAATTTATACAAAATTTAACCAAAGTGTAGTTAGCTTGGTATGGGGGCCCTGCAACCTTGCTGTGTACACTTGAAGAACTCTTCAGTTACAACTAAATTGATAAAAGACTCGCAACATGAACAAAAATAGAACAATAGAACTGATTATTCAAATTATTTGAAAAGTCTTCAATAATCTCAATACAAAATTACACAAACTTGAATGGTTCATGAATTGTGTGTAAATAGGGAAATCATAAACAAACTTCGCTATAATTGCTCTAACATCCCTATCAATCACAACACATCCATACAGCTTGATCTCATCAAGTTTGGTTCACAAAATTAGGAAAACCTCGCAAAATAATAAATATGCCCCTCTTTACTAGGGATTTTTGAATGATAGGTCAAGTTTGACCAGCGTTGATCGGGCATGTGTTTTCTAAGTTTGACTGAACCAATAGGTGTTCCTTCATTTGTGGTTCCCAATAATTCCAAATATATGATAAGATCTCACCCAGGTATCCTGTACATATGACTTTAATGGAGCTATTAAGGGAATTTTTAATGCAACCCAAATTTACTCTTAAAACCCAATTTTTACAAAAATTTCCAGAATTTGAAAAACTTAATCTAGTTACCTGAATATTCAAAATAAGACTAAAATGAATCGTATGTAAGTGAAATAGGATGGAATATAGTGGTAAATGAATTGATTTAGGATAGCAAAAAATGACCAAAATTGAGGGCCAACAATATAGCTTCTGGATTGTCAGTAATTAATAGTCGGTTAGAGTTGATGACCATCGTTGAACTCACTATAGATTCTACGATGGATTATGATTATAAATTTCTGTATGTTGAATGCAATTATCATAGATATTGAGTTGAGTCTTCATTTATAATACGGTGTCATAGCTGATGTAGACCAGAGGGCCGTAGTCGTAAGATTTTTTGCAGTTTTCAAGATATGTGTGTGGTCTAGCATTGTCAGGAAGAGGATCGCGTGTCTTGTTTAGGAAGAGAGAACCTATGTGAGGAAAAATAGCTTTGAGAGGAAGAGAAGAGCCATGTGACCGTCTTAGTGAATTATCACGCAAGGAGCTGAGGTAGAAGCATGAGATATCATGAGCGTTTGCAGGGCTATTGCAACATTGGCCGATATAATTGTATCGAGTAAGAAAATGGTCAATTTCTGGTATGTCATCAACACTTAATATAAATTTGTCTTATTTTAAGGCTCATTGGAATCATATTGTGACAAGATCTAGTGGTATGCTCTTTGTTGGATAAAAGGTCATATGAGAAGAGTTTTCTTTGTTGTTTGAAGGTAGTTAAAGCCACTGGAGCATTGCAACAACACTATTATCTATGGAGAAGCACAACAGTTTCGTGCATCTTCCATTGTTGAGAGATACGTCACCACTATATTGTATGTTTGTTGAGCTTTGTGGAGGCGTGTTGAGTTGAAGGTGAAGCCATTGGATATTGTCAATAATTTCTAGTCAAAGGTGAAGCCATTTTCTCTTATTTGGTTGTTGCAGATCCGCGGTTGGGTGTCACATTTGGTCATGAAATTCTATGTGGTGTGGTTGAGTTTGAACTGTAATCGACTTATGTAGAAAATATTTGTTGGTTAGCAACAACATCACTATTGTTAAGTTTGAGTCTATTTTGTGTTGAGTATAAATCATTGTCGTATAAATTTCTTGAAGTTGTGCCTGTCATGGCTATTGTGGTTGTTCACGCAAAGAGTGTATGTGTGCCAGCTAATCGATGGAGTTATAATGTTGAAGACCTGTGGTGGGTGACCTATGGACTTGTGTTTGGAGTGATTATAATTTCTTATGGAGTGTTTTGAAATTTATGGACCGAGAGTTGGATAGTTGTTTGTTGGTGTTTGTTGAACCCTCTTTACTAGACTATGTATTGACGTCTATGCTAGACAATTTAGTCCTATGCATTTAGTGTTCTCTATTTGTTGATTAAATTGAAGGCATTTTTAAAAAAAATTATTCTGAAATTGTGACCCCCGATGACTGGCAAGGGAATTTGCAGTGCCATGTCAAGGGTGCAACCTCGATCGGTGAGTTCAATGAGTGGGATAAATATTTTCTTGAGCATTTCTTACAGTGATATTTTTTATGATCAATTTCAAAGAGTCCATTCAGAAGTATTTTTGGATCAGGTAATATTTTTTATTTAGGTAGTATTTTTTGTAGAAGAATTATTCGATAAACACAATGATTTTATTGATAACCATGAATATCAAGAGTTGTAGTCTATTCCACATGATTCTACAATTGAAGATTTACTAGTTGATTGTCAGAAAATGTGTAACTAGTTGAGTTATGAATTTTTCAAAGATCAGGATGATGACCAAGGCGATGACCAAGGCAAGATGATATTGAGATTGCAACAAACACAAGAAGGACACAAGAGTGTGTAAGGAAACTAACAATTCTTATCCTACGCACTCCATTGAAAAAGACTTAAGAACATTTGATGATGGAAGTGAATTTAGATGAATTGGTATAATCCTATTTGTAACAAGGAGAAATATCCAGTGTTCATCATTTGGATTAAGAAGAAGAAGAAAGAATTTTGGAGCAACAAGCTCAAAAACGTTTCATCAATATACTATCACAAATAAAGTTAAAATGAAATATTTGAGTCATGTTTGTAAGCCTAGGTAAGCCTTAGACAAGCAGGCAAGTTAACGTATAGGTCATAATTAAGGGGAAGTGTCAGAATAATAATTACAACACTATTCAATAACCAATGTAGAACAAGTTCTAAATTTTCAATGATCAATAGTTGGCTTCAGTTGGTGACCCTCGATGAACTCAATTTAGATTCTACAATAGATTTTCTATATAAATTTATGTATGTTGAATGAAATCGTCAAGGCGTTTTTGGTGAGCCTTCATTTCTAATCTCTGATACTATAGCATGGCTCAGAAAAATTGAACCCAATGTTAACTTTGAAATATGCATAAACTTATTTTTTAGAGATGGAAATAATACTACAACATCAATACTAGATGTCATTACTATACAATGACATAAAAATTGTTGGGAGTTGTAATAAGTACATTAATCATATAAACTTGTAGATGTGACTTTATCATATTGACTAGACTTAAATAAAGCAATAAATGTATATGAAATGTTTATTTAAATAATTTAATCTCAACTAGAATTCCAACGTGATAACTTATACAATGGCATCTTTATTTGTATATAGTACTTGAATATATTTATTCCAATATCAAAGAAATTTTATTTATATGGAATATGAAATATTGGAATACAAGACACAAGATCCTTTTTTATCTCCAAAAACTCTTTACTATTGGTTTTGTCTAGGAAAAATCTAATTGAGTAGTGGTTAATTGAATGGGTGTCTTGTTATGACAAAAGTGATATTAGTCACTAATTGAAAAGGTGTCAGATGTGAAAAAAAAAAAAAATACCTAACACTTTTCAAGGATATTGAAGTTTTAAGGGTGACTTAACTAGCAAGTGATCGGATCATGGTAGGAAATGTATGCATATCAACTTGATTAACAAGGCCACATAACTAGTGTTCCCTGCCGCTTACTTTAATTATTGAATCTTGAAAAGCATGAACCAGCTCCCACATTTGAATAAGGGATATAGAGTAGCTACTTTCACTTACTTTAAATATAATCAAATTAGAGTAAAAAGGAATAAAAACAAACGAATTTATATTAATAAAAATTACAATTAAATAGAAAGATAATTCATGATTGCATTATCTTTGGCTAGGTAAATATAATAAGAACCATATTTGTAGATGATTTTTTTATAAACTTTATTATCATATTTATTCATTTTAATAAATTATTTGTATAGATTTATATGGAAAATTTATTTTGTCTACAAAAGGTACAACTATCTTCTAGAAACACTCTCATGGGAAAAAAATGGATGTAGGGGTTAGATAAAATATAGTTAAAATAAATTAGTTTAAAAATTTAAATAAAACAAGTTAAGATAGTGGGGAAGAGGAGTCTACCTAGCCAAATGTGAACAAATATCAATCATTCATGACTAAGGGAGCTTGAAGTACTCCAACAAATACATGGTTTTGAATTAACCTTTCTAACTTCAATTGAATGTGTATATATGGTTTTATTATATTAAATAATTAGATAAATGTTGTTTAGATAGTGGTTAAATAAATTTTATATGTGAAATAATTGAACACGTTGGATTTAAAAACTATTCTATAATGTTATTCCACATTACACATTGATTGAGACTAGGCCATGTTGTACGTACTAGATTATAATTCAAATCAATGGAGTAAGGCTCCCCTTTCAAATTCTAGTTTATGGTTATGATATATTTAATTTTGTTGTTTATCTATTCTATAAAATGACTATTCTTTGATTGGATAAGTTATTTCACATATTGGTTATAATGATATTATTAGAGATAATGGTTATCAATTAACTCTTTATATGGTGATTTTGGTATGGCGATCAATGATCTATAATATTTATTGTTTGTTGAGGATGTGTTTCAGGATGGACATTGATCATGTTAGCTATATTAATTAAATCCATATAAAACCATTAATGCTTGGGTATAACATGGGCGAAACATCTCCCATCAAGGGGATTGAAAATGCTAGCACCTAGATAACAATGAACCTCTTATTCGACACCGATTTGGATCTAGGTCTCAAATTGATAAAAGAAATGGTTTCATCCTGGGATATTATCATGAATTTGATATGTTTTTGAAGTATTATTTTCATGTTAACCTAGCACTATGTGGAGCATCATTAGTTTACAAAAATAAACCTATTTTTGACTCAATATGCCAAGGTTGTCAATGTGCATTATTCGATGATTACCATGACAACTATGATGTCATCTCAGTATAATCGCTAGTGGTGTTTTTTGACTAGATGAGTAGAGTAGGGAATTAGCATTCTTGACTAGCCTGGAAAGTAAGGAGAGGGATTTAGTGAAATGTTTAGAACCTAATTGTATTGTATATAACCAATCTTGAAGTTGTAAGAGTTTTTTATTTTGATGTAGAAATCATAATAGAAGTATACATCACAGAATTTGCAACTAAATTTAGCCATTATTTTTCACAAGTATAGGAGGAGTTCAAGAAGGGCGCTTTTGTAAGGATGGTAAAATAAATTGTAAACTATGGAAAGATGGTTTTGGATAAATAAGAGTATATTATTTTTAATGCACCAATCATGGCAGCATAAGAAATTGTGCTTGGTAGTAATCTACAATGAATCCAAAGGAATAAATAGTTGAATTCAAATAGTAGAGTGGAGGAGGCATAAGATCAAGGAAGAGAAGAGAAGTATAAGATGTGAGGTGAAATATTTGAAAAGTGGTGGAAGGACAAGGTATGGGAGATTCTTTTAGAAAGATGAAGTGGTGAGTAGAGTTAATGAATAGAAGGGAAGGAATAAAGCATGACTAGACAAGTTGATTACATTGAAAAGGGGCTAGAAATCTAACCAATGGTTGAGAGAAATTTTCTTGGAAGTTGAAAGAATTTTGTGGAGGAAGCATTAGAGGAACCACAATATGAGCATCAATGTGATATAGATCATTTATATTATATATATTTCATCAATAAGATACCTCTAAAACATTTATTGATTAGTCAATAGAAGAAGCCAAGGAACCACAATAGGAGCATGAAAGTGATATAGATCATTTATATTATATATATTTCATCAATAAGATACCTCTAAAACATTTATTGGTTAGTCAATATAAGAAGCCATGGGCATGGTTACATATATATTTTAATTTTCTTCATTTTTTTCCTCTTATTTGGTAAAAGGGAACAAAAATGAGAAAGTTAAGAAACATAATAGATGGAAGGCAAATAATTTTCAACATTAAATGCCAGCTAGTAAATACTGATCCCCTTGTCCATTGAGCTATATCACAAGAACAAGCTACAATAATTTCTACTACTTTGCTTTATTGTAAGCAACAATAAGCTCTTAAAAGAACATGCATATATTATTCCATAACCTAACAATAAGTTTCTAGGAAAGATGAATAATTTTTTTAAAGATACAATATTATTTTATTAAGTAAACACAAACTTATCATATCTATGACAATGATGTTTATCACCACCTCTTTTCATTTCACTTCCAATAGTATAAACTTAATTCTAACATTACATCCCTACATCTTGTATTTTACAATCACATCCATATATTATTCCATAACCTAACTATAAGTTTCTAGGAAAGGTGGATAACTGTTTTAAAGATACACTATTATTTTATTAAGTAAAGACAAACTTATTATATTTATGACAATGATATTTATAACCACCTCTTTTCATTTTGTTTCCACTAGTATAAACTTAATTCTAACGTTATGTCCCAACATCTTGTATTTTTTTCCGAAGGTGGCAAAACCTATCAAACTTAGGTGTCAAACCAACAGTGAGGACAGCCATCTCTGGCTGCTATCCGCGAATGTTGGATTTGACTCATCACCGTTATCAAGGAAAACATCTTGAATTTTATTTCCAAAACCATTTGGATAATAAAATTAAACACTAAATTGTATAT
>APFE030304056.1:112519-154430 GCA_000404065.3 Pinus taeda
CTTCTTTCGATTTTCTTTTAATGTTTTTGCTCTGCAAAGCTGTGTGTTCAACCTTTACTAGCTAGATTCATCTGTGCACACGTTTTCTAACATATTTACAGAAAAAACATATCTATAATGGATATTTGACACAAATCTATGTACATTGAAATTTAACACAAATATACGTACACTAGATTGGCAATACACGTCATGTCAATTAATTGTTATCAGTGAATAGACAGAAGGTGCTGAGACCCAAGCATAGAATTTGACGTTCCACAGAACGTTTTTTCCATTTTTAAATGTATTTGACGGCACAATTTTTTTTCAAACGTATAAAATGACGGTTAAAAAAAATCTAACCGTAAATTTGACGTTCAAATATCTAGATTGCCCATCATAAATGTTAGGAGGAATGAGGGAGTACAGGCTCAGTCAACCTCACCTCAGCGGCTCCGTAGATTATTCCAGATGGAGAAGAAAGGACGGATTTGGTGTAAATTTTAAATGATTTTTTTTTTAAATTAAATAATGGTCGGTAATTCAATTTTAAGGGCAAGGCACAGATTTCTTATTTTCTAGAGTGATACATATATTTTTAGCAGAGGAAAAACCGCCCAAGCGGAGGACTATTTTGCCTAAATTTTTGATTTGCAGACTCAATCTCCTGCTCCCTCTGATCTTCCAAAACAGTGTCCTCCTCTCCTGATCTTCGAAAACAGCAGAGGTGAGTTTTTTTGTTGTTTTTATCGTTAGTTTTACTTTTGAATCTTTGCGATGTGCGGGTATGAATTTAATTTGCAACTCTTTGAAATGTGTGGATTAAGATTTAATTTAAACTTTAGCAAAGTGTGGATTTAAATTAATTTTATAATTTGGCTAATTTTTTTTTTAAATGTAATTTAAATTTAATTTAAAGTTTTATAAGCTGGATTTAGTTTCATGTCTGCTTGTGTGGCATTTAAGTAGGAACACTTGCATTTGAATTTACATTTTCATTCTATTCCTTAGTCTTTTTGGCAATTTATTTGAATTGAATCATTGGCTGTCTTTTAGTTTTCAAATGATACAGTACAGAACTTTCTACATTTAAATGTGTTTACATTGGTTACTTTCATGTCTTTAGATATGTACAAAGGCCGTGTTCAGCTTCATGTGGGAGTTATTTATGGGAGGAACTTGATTTCAAGAGTCAAATGATATGTATTGTCTTTGGTTTGAAGCTTGTGTTTCTGCATAAATTGATTTTCGCTGTAGTCTAAGATTTTGATTGCTGTTGTTTTCCAGCCAAAATTGTGGCTTCCTTATAGGGCAATCCTTAATACTATCCCTTCGGCCCATCCTATTATTGTGCCATTGAAGAAATAGAAATTAAGTGTGCCCAAGCCTGAAATTGGAACGGTTTTTCCATTTTTAAACGTATGTGACGTCACATTTTTTTTTTCAAACGTATAAAATGACGATTAAAAAAAACCTCAAACCGTAAATTTGACGTTCAAGTATCTGGATTTCCCGTCATAAATTTTAGGGGGAATGAGGGAGTATAGGCTCAGTCAACCTCACCTCAGCGGCTCCGTAGATTATTCCAGATGGAGAAGAAAAGACAGATTTGGTGTAAATTTTAAATGATTTTTTTTCTTAAATTAAATAATCGTCAGTAATTCAATTTTAAGCGCAAGGCACAAATTTCTTATTTTCTAGAGCGATACATACTTTTTTAGCAGAGGAAGAACCGCCCAAGCAGAGGACTATTTTGCCCCAATTTTTTGATTTGCAGACTCAATCTCCTGCTCCCTCTGATCTTCGAAAACAGTGTCCTCTTCCCCTGATCTTCAAAAACAGCAGAGGTGAGTTTTTTTTCTTGTTTTTATCGTTAGTTTTACTTTTGAATCTTTGGGATGTGTGAGTATGAATTTAATTTGCAACTTTTTGAAATGTTTGGATTAAGATTTAATTTAAACGTTAGCAAAGTGCGGATTTAAATTAATTTTATAATTTGGCTAATTTTTTATTTAAATTTAATTTAAAGTTTTATAGGGTGGGTTTTGTTTCATGTGCACCTGCCTGGCATTTAAGTAGGAACACTTGCGTTTAATTTTACATTTTCATTCCATTTTTTAGTCTTTTTGGCAATGTATTTGAATTGAATCATTTGTTGTCTTCTAGTTTTCAAATGATACAGTACACAACTTTCTACTTTTAAATGTGTTTACATTGGTCACTTTCATGTCTTTAGAGATGTACAAAGGCCGTGTTCAGCTTCATGTGGGAGTTATTTATGGGAGGAACTTGATTTCAATAGTCAAATGACATGCATTGTCTTTGGTTTGAAGCTTGTGTTTCTGCATAAATTGATTTCCACTGTAGTCTAAGATTTTGATTGCTGTTGTTTTCCAGCCAAAATTGTGTCTTCCTTATAAGACAATCCTCAATACTATCCCTTTGGCCCATCCCATTATTGTGCCATCTCAACATAGTGAAGAAAAAATAGAAATTAAGTGTGCCTTGCCACTAGATCCAATCAGTGATATTTACTCACTATCCTATTTGTGGTGTAAGGAGATTTTGACTCACCATCTTATTTGTGGTATGAGAAGATTTACAGTTGAACATTAGTTTTTTTATTGCTCTGAATTTGTACAAACAATTTTGATTCATATTTTCTAATTTTATTACAAAATTTAAACATATTTATAGTTTAAAATTTAATTTTAAACCTATAAAAATTAATGTGTCTTTTTTTAAATTTAAATATTTAAATTATGCTAAGTTCATGGCCAAATTTATAATTTGATTTTTTAATTATAATTTTATTAAATTTGAAAAAGAAACCGTAAAAACTTAAAACATTGTTTTTCATTTCACATGGATTGTTGTATTGATGACAAGAAAAAAATTCTAATTATCGAGAGTGGTATGTATAGAGTAGTTTTTTTGTTTGTGAAATTTATGGTTATATTTTTTTTGTTTTTTTTTGAATTATACTATTTCATGCGGTATTTAAGTTGAAATTTTTGTATGATTTTTTGTAGTTAAGCATGATTATATAAATTTTTATTATAATATTTCTTATTAAAATAATATTTTTCTTTATTTAAATTTTAAAAAGTTTTTTGGGTTAATATATTTTATATTACTTTATGAAATTAGAGATATATCATATACTAACTAATTCTTAGAGGGAGGAAGCAAATCTAGACCTCTAAAGTAGTATGACTTTGTTATAAAGTGACAACACTCGACTCCTTGTCTAAAGATGGGCGGTTTTTATAAACTCTCTTGTTTGGCCTTTTGCTCTCTTGTAACAATACATTTCACAATTCAGAGTTGGTTTCATCTATCAGCTTTCAATCTTGTTGAAAAGGAGGGATTGGACTCTAGACACAACATACATTACAAATTCCCAAGTCCAACAAATGCTTAAGTCCATAAACTTAGCATTCTCTTCTTTCTTTACTCCTCGCATATTGAAGTTCATTTCTACATTACCCCTAATTCTAGGCCGTGTTGAGACTCAAAGAGGTATTACACTCATGGCGTCCAATATTGGCATAGTCATAGACTCAGATAGGACACAACTAGGCTCTATTGAATGAACTTCGAGAAATATTTTTTTTAATCCAACGGTATTTTATGGAACCTTAAATGTTCAACCTTGAAAAGCAGTGGCTCATGTAACAATATGCTTTTGACTTTTGGAAAAAAAATAATTTGCTGAATCTTTCCTTTATATTTTCAATCTACCTTCATATCTGCACAAAGTATGACAATTTTCGTCTTTCATATCGGAAAGAGTTCTCTTTCATATTTGCACAATGTATGACAATTTTCGTCTTTCATATCGGAAAGAGTTTCCTCTGAAGCCCGCCTACCTTTGAAGCGTGAAAATGTATTCCTCAAGAGGTCTCAAATTGAAAAATTTCACCACAATCCATGGGCATGTTCTTAGAAAAAAATTGACTTAGCATTTCTTCGCACTCTTGTTCATATCTTTAATAAAAGGCTCCTCAATTAGTTGTAAAAGTTATCATAATTTTGTCCTTGTTGCCAAAATAAATAACCTGCATTGCCTAGAATCATGATTATCAAAAGTTAGCAATGTTAGTTCAAACCTTTCACAATGAGGATGATACTTCTATCCATTTCATTGTTGTAACAAACTATTTATTCGTCCCATGTTGTAGATGGAATTTAGAAAATTTGAGAGAGATCACATGCACAAAGTTTAATACGAAAACCATTAAAAGTATTAGTTTATGTCTTGATGGTTGATTTAACAATATACATTATTATTGTTATTTTAAACACAAGTTATCATAGATTTTAGCTAAAATATCAAAGGTGTCATGATTGGCTTAGCCAACCAATCATTTGTGATGGGCAATGGTTCTTGGACAACTAGTTAATTCCATTTAGTATTTTTCTCTTGATGCAGGGTTTCCATGTCTAATATGCTTAGAGGGATGCATAACACCATCTCATCCAATGATGGTTTAGGATCCTCATCTTCCTAACTATGTGACCTTCTTTAGTGCCTTTCACATATTAAAATTTAAGTATATAATCAAAACTATTAAATCAAAAAGATGAAAAGTTTTATAAAACCTCAAAAGTGTGGTTTTATGTTATTTCTAAGCACATATGCTAACTTAGGAAAAAACAAGGCACTTTCACACAGATTAGTGAAAGTTGAGATGCAAGAGTATTTGAAAGAGAGTTGCCCTTTAAGAGGAAGTTGACACTCACAAATTTACATAAAACGTATAATGAAAGGCATGAAAAATATAAAAAAATCATTAAATTTTCATTTGACGGGCGAAATATATTTGAAATTCCAGGCCTGAGTGTGCCCTTGCCACTAGATCCAATCAGTGATATTTACTCACTATCCTATTTGTGGTGTAAGGAGATTTTGATTCACCATCCTATTTGTGGTATGAGAAGATTTAGAGTTGAACATTAATTAATTATTATACTTTTCCGAGATTTTTTATTGCTCTAAATTTGTACAAACAATTTTGGTTCATATTTTCTAATTTTATTACAAAATTTAAAAATATATTATAGTTTAAAAATTTAATTTTAAACCTATAAAAATTAATGTGTCTTTTTTTAAATTTAAATATTTAAATTATGCTAAGTTCATGGCCAAATTTATAATTTGATTTTTTAATTATAATTTATTTAAATTTGAAAAGGAAACCGTAAAAACTTAAAACATTGTTTTTCATTTACATGGCTCGTTGAATTGATGACAAGAAAAAATGCTAGTTATTGAGAGTGGTATGTATAGAGTAGTCTTTTGTTGTGAAATTTATGGTCATATTTTTTTTGTTTTTTTGTTTTTTTGAATTATACTATTTCATGCGTTATTTAAGTTGAAATTTTTGTATGATTTTTTGTAGTTAAGCGTGATTATATAAATTTTTATTATAATATTTCTTTTTTCCGGAGAAAAAAGCTAAAACTTTTTATTAAGGATATATAAAAAGTTTTACAATTTACATCTAGTCACCATCAAACCACCAGAGGGCGGAAAACTGCTGTTTGACACAGCTCAAAATATCAGGGGTAAATCATGAAAGAAAACCCGAGGCAAACCATACCAATGATATCTTTGGAGCACGGACCCCCAACCAGGTCTGACGCATGGAGAAAATATATAAACATTGATCCTTGGATCGAGAAGACCCAAGACGGAAAGCACACATATACAATATAACTGTTACGGAGGCCTCCTTCGGGGAAGGATAAACCACCTCATACATAAATAGAGTTTTAGACTGTCATAAAGAGACATGTAATTATGAAAATAAATATCACTTCCAGATCCAGTATGAGAAGAAAATAGCAGTAATTTGACCATCCTGGAACTGTTAACATGAAAGCAGATAATCCGGAAGCTGGACGCATGGATTTGCGACCAAAACAGAGGAGTTTGCCTGTGAAAATCCACGACCATGTAACAGAAGAAGAAAGTGGGAAAAAGACCATGCTGAGCACCGTTATGTAGGAGGGGCAAAAGGAGGATGCTACGTGGTGAAGGTCTGCCCCTGTCTCGATTCCTCTATGGAACAGCTGGCCAAAACTTGTTGTAGGCTAGCTTTAGAAAGCTGGTCTGTTGTTGTGTTTTTGTCCCTGTAAATATGACATAAAGAAAAATTATAAAAGCGGGATTTTAAAGACATAATATCATCTAAAATAGTCCTCAAGATCTGGTTTTGGCACATTGCATTGCCATTGACCCATTTAACAACATTCAAAGAGTCTCCAAAAATTTGAATTGACGAAATGTTCTTTTGTAATGACCAGCACATGAGAAGACGTAATGCAGACAGTTCAGCATAGTTGTTTGATCCCTGACCCAATCCCATTGAAGCTCTAAAGGAATGTTCTTTGTTTAAATGAATACATATACCAGCACCTGCCCTGTTCTGTTGTGATGCTCCATCGAAAAAACCCCAAGGAGAAGCTTCATTTATATTTAAAGGAATGTCGCGATTTTGTGCTTTTTTTGACTCAGGAGGAGGAAGGGAGGAGTAAATGGCCGCACAATTTATTGCCACTGCTGTTGTGGAGATAGCCTTATCTTGGAATAAGCTTTTATTCCTGGCAAGCCACAAACCCCAGAAAAAGATAGGAAGGAGGTTCCTAAGATTGCCATCTGGGTGGTTATTCGACCAGGTCCTCCATACTTATTCCAACAGAGCAGGTTCCCATTGAGCTTTAATGTTTAACAGACCCGTTAGCTCCCCCCATATCCTTAAAGAGACAGTGCATGATGTGAAAAGATGGTTAATTGATTCCCCATCCGCCTTGCATAGAGGGCACCTCCTAGGTCCAATGAAAAATCTGTCTTGAAGAATATCCCAGGTTGGGATTTTTCTCTTTAAAATACACCATAAGAAAACCCTGGATTTCAGAGGACATTTGAGCTTCCACAGATTTTTCGACCACCACTCCGAAGCTGCCCATCCTTTCTTTTCCATGAGGAAAGAATAACCATCTTTTGGGGAGTAAACACCTGTTTTCCCTTGCGCCCACATTAGAACATCCGGATCATTTTTTATCCTGACATTTGAACGATGGAGTTCTTCGATATAATTGGCCCATTCATTATGCCATGTGATGTTTAAACCCATGTCCACTGCATTTTTCCAAGCCTGACCCCAGATGGTAGATTGACCCACTTTCTCCACTTGATTAAGAGTGAAGAAACCTTTGCTAGCTGGGTGTCTCAAGAGGCCAGGGGAAATGGCATATGATTGATTGCAGCCAACCCAGGGGTCCCTACCGATTCTTACATTCTTCCCATCTCCCACTTTCCATGCTAGACCTTGTTCTATCACAGTGAAAGCCTCAACCGTAGCCTTCCAGATGACTGAGGATTGTTTCGACTTCTTATCCTGGCTTCGAATCCAATCTTCCAGGGGAATAGGGTCGATGTACTTTCTTTTAATCACCCTTGTCCAAAGGTTCTCCATCGTGATAAGTCTCCATCCTGTCTTGGCAGCCAAGGAAAGGCTGAAGTCTGGCAGCCGCTTGATTCCCCAACCACCCCACTCTTTTGGCCTAGCAATTTTGTCCCAAGCCACCCATGGAAGAACTGTGTTCTCATTTGAACCTACCCATAAAAATCTGCAACACAACCTTCTTATTTTCTCCATAATGCCTTTGGGAATCCAAGTAAGGGTAGCCCAATAGACTGGGATAGCTAATATAACAGATTTTAATAAGGTCACTCTACCTGCTCTGGAAAGCCATTTGAAGCTCCAATGGGATATTCTTGCTTCTAGCTTTGCTAATAGTCAATGCCAGTCCTCTTTTTTGTAAGCATCCGGTTTTAACCAGAATCCCAAGTATTTAAAAGAGATGTCCAAGGGATGGATATTGAAAGGGAAAAGATTGGACATTAAAGTGCATTCTCTCCTGTTATACCCTGCCACACAGACTTGGGATTTACCAGAATTAATATGCATACCTGTGGCTTTCATAAATAGATCAAAAATGTTTTTAAACTCCTTTAATTCATTATGCGAGCCATTTGAGAATATCAGGATATCATCAACAAAGAGCAAGTGTGAGATATAAAGATTAATAGCAACCTCAATACCTTTTATCTTGTTTTTTCTTCTGGATTTGTGAATCAACCTGCTAAGCCCTTCTGCCACCAATGGGAAGAGGAGAGGAGACAATGGACATCCTTGTCTGAGGCCCCTTTGACTTTTGAAAAAAGGGGATGCAGCCCCATTGATCAGGACCGCAAAACTAACATTTGAAATACAGCCCATTATCCAGCTTATGAAAGTGTAGTTGAATCCCAAGTGTGTGAGCAATAATTGAAGGTATAACCAGTTGATTCGATCATAAGCCTTGGAGAGGTCGATTTTTAGGACCACCCGTTTCTTTTTCTTCTGTTTGACACTATGAATAACTTCTTGGGCAACTCCAATGGCCTCATGTATTTGCCTTCCATCCAGGAAGCCGAATTGTTCCATTGAGATATTTCTGGACAAGATTGGAACAAGTCTGATTGCTATCACCTTTGCAATAATTTTATAAATGTAATTACAAAGTGATATGGGCCTGAAATCTTCGAAGGTCTCCGGTTCATCTTTCTTAGGGATAAGAGCGATGAAGGTTGAATTAAAAGGTCTATATATTTCTCCTTTCCGCCTAGATTCTTCCACAACTTCAGTGATATCAGATCCAATCAAGTCGAAAAAATGGAGAAAAAGTTCGATAGTCCACCCATCAGGACCGGGACTTTTCTCCTTCCCCATATTTTTCATTGCAGCCTCAACCTCTTCCTTGGAGACAGGGGTTGATAACTCATCAGCTTCATCCTCCTCAATGAATCTTGGAAAACATTGTGCTGTCCTCATGACTTCTGCTATGGTGGCCTCTCCTGTGTCCGAGAATATTCTCTGAAAGTGCCTCTGGCCCAAGCCCGAGAGACCTGTGAACGTTTTAACCACCCTGCCTTCTTCATCTTTCAGGCTCCAAATGGTATTAGCAGATTTTCTACCTTTTGCATAGTTGTGAAAGAAGCTTGTATTTTCATCTCCTGATTTTAGCCAAATAGCTCTGCTTTTTAGTCTCCATTCCTCTTCCTTTGCCAGGAGAATCTGATTTTGGGCTTTTTCCAGTGACATGATCCGATATTTTGAAGACTGAGTCGAGTACCCATCTGCTTCCATGCTTTCCAAAACCTTCAACTCCTCCCTAATTTTCATCAGTTCTTCATTTTGTTTTTTCTGTCTTTCTTTTGCCCATGACATGGTTGCTTTCTTTAATCTTTTCAAATTTTCCATGAACAAGAAACTCTTGTTCTCATTGGCATTCCTGTCAGAGAGAATCCATATTATTTTAAAAAGATTATTAAAGGATGGGTCTTGCAACCAGGAAGAGTTAAATTTAAACGGAGCAGGAAGCTTTGGAGGGGGGAAAGAAAGATCCAAAAAAATCGGGAAATGGTCTGAACTCCCAATCTCCTCAACCCATTGCCGAAAAAGGGGGACTTTTAAGATAAGGCCTTCAGAAAGCAGAAAGCGATCCAACCTTTTTGCAATCCGATCCTCCCTAGATCTTTTATTCCTCCAAGTTGGCTTTAACTTGATCGGGGCGGGATCAGTGAGTTTTTTATCTAAGAGAGCTTGATAGAAAAAATCCGTCAGGGGATCCTCCCTGGCCGAGGGACCCCAAGCCTCCACTCTACCCAGAGAAAAATTAAGATCACCTCCCACAACCATCAGAGGCGATTGCATCAAAGAATTTGCTAGTAGGTCCGTCCAGAAAAACTCCCTCCCTTGACATGGCCCATAAATATTAACAATTTGAATGGGTGAGGGAAAGTCTGGTGAGATAATTTCCATACCCATTACTTGCTTCAGCCCCCATAGGTTTGTACACTTTATTCTTCCTTCTCTATAACCTATGGCGAGACCCCCTGAGTGGCCAGAAGAGTCGATAGCATGAAAGGTCCATCCTGGCAGCAGAGATTTCAACATTGATTCCACCTCGGATCCTCTCCCCAACGTTTCTTGAAGGAATAGGATGTCAGAATTTGAATTTTGAAGCCAGTCTCTTAAGGCCAGTTTCTTAGGCTTACTGGCCAAGCCTCTGCAATTCCAAGAAGACATTATCGTTTTTTAACAGGTTCGGGGGTCTGCACTGCTCTAAGGACCCCAGGGATAGAATATTGCTTCCCATCCGCCACATCTGTCTTAGCTTTTAGTTTTGCTTTTGAGATATCGGATTTTCTTCCCCGCTTTCCCCTCTGCATTCCTTGAAAAGGTATCTGATCAAGGCCACTAAAAGCCTCATTCTGCTCAGATTTAACCCCCATTGATCTGAGGTTATATGGGCATGTGGCATTTTGTGCAGGGGGCGTGAGGGGTGGCCAGTTTTTGTCACATTTTAAATCGGGAAACATCGACTCCTCAGGAGGAAGGACAGGGTCATGGGGAGACTCAACAGAAACCACATCCCCCGACTGTTTTTCAATTTGAGATGAAGATAAAGGATGTAAATCGTGCATGGGAACAGATGTATATTCATGATCTTGAGATGAAAGATTGGAATGGTTCGTGCACTTACCCGTGACCTCCTTGCAGGGTGTAGATTGAACAGGCGAAGGGATCGGGATGACATCCTCCCCAGCATCAACCGACTGTGTTTCTACGGCATGTGTCCCCGCATTGTACTGGAGTCCTTCAGCAACTTCCTCATCCCGGGAAACCCCTGTTTCCAGTTCCGTCGCGGGCTGATGTGGCGATCCTTCCTTCTCTTGAGGTGCATGAGCCTCATTATTCTTTGGGTCTCTTAACACAGCAGTTCTTCTAAAATGCCTCCGTCTTCTGAGCAACGGGCAATTCTTTGCAAGATGCCCGTAAACATGACAAATATGACAATGAAAAGGCAGATGTTCGTAATCTAGGATTTGTTCAAATATATAATCCTTGTATTGAAGGGTTATTGTTTTGGCCAGACCTTTGCTCAGATCAATATTAGCCAAAATGCGGGCCGTCGCCATAACCTTTGTCTCCTTGAAAGACATATTCGCCTCCAAAAAAGTTCCCAATCTATTCCCAATAGATTTGAAAACCGCCTCTGTCCAGAGGAAGAAAGGGAGACCCGGCGCCCTCACCCAAACTGGAAAAACTTCCATGCTTTCCTTAATCGCATCGAAAAGGGGAGTCCAACGCTTCATCAGCATTGGTATATTCCCAGTGAACCAATTTTTCCGCAGAACCCAATCAGCTGCTGCCTTTTCTTCGAACCTAAACATAAACCATCCTTTAACAAGGCAACGAGCTTCAAAACGAAAAGGATTTCCATCAATGAATCGTTCTTCCCCCCATTCCTGAAGGTCCTCTGGAGAAAATTTCTTTCCCTTAGCCCTACCTACAATAGTACAGTCGGCTACCTCTAGGGTTTCCTCAATTGATACTTCCATGCCAAGCACAAGATTACCCCCCAGTTCTTGAGAACCTATCGACTTTTGGGGTTTCCTATTTTCTCCTTTTCTCCTTAGTTCCTCTGCATGAGTCCTATACTCCCCTGGGGACTCCGACCAAACTAATTCCTCTTGAGACGCATCCACAGGGAAGGCATCCTCCGAATGTGACTGTTGGAGATTGGAAGGGCCTCCAGCATGTATTTCCAAAAATCTTTTACCACTGAAAGGGTCCCCAAAAGTTCTGGAAACTCCTTCCTTAGCGCCATGATTCCCCTCGCATCCCCCTGATAGAGATGCTCCAATGGCTCGGGGATCTTTTGACAGCGATGCCCTTGTGAGAGGGGGGCATCCTCCAGGGATATTTTCCTTATCATCACCAAAAAGGCGCCCTAGGGATTCTGTGACCTCCAAACCAATTGACGAAAGGTTCCAGTTTACCACTGAATTACCCTTGTTCGCCGACGATGTAACTCCTGTTTTCGGCCCTTTCGCCGCGGCAACCTCAGCACTTCTATCTTGTTCGCCCTGCTTATGAACAAGGACGTCCTCAGAAACTTATCCACCGGAGGATGTAAAACCAGCTCTGAAATTTTTTGAACACCAAAGAAATGCTCCACACTTTGCGCTGATGTATCCTTACCCCACATTGACAAAATATCTTCCAATGCCGGATCTAAATCCACCAGCTCCTTCGGGTTAACCATGGTTAGGGAACCGCAAGGGGAACCGACAGCAGCAATGTGTCAACCGATACCCTAAACCACGGAACCGAAACCCAAAGACGTTTGAGGGAGACCCAAAACACCTGCGGCTGAGAAAACAACGAAAGGAGAAAAAGCTCTTCTGAAAACGTTTTGTCCTGATTCAGGTTAACCTCTAGCTGTCCACCAGAACCCGGCAAGGAGAACTCCGCAGAAAGCTACACTTGTACACCAAAAGGGAACTGTTGTCGTTACCCGTGACCTGTACGAGGTTCCTCCCGAAACCCTCGCAGCCAAACCCTAACCAGACCCATCCCTCGTTTTTTTTATCTATGTTATGTAAGTATGTCATATTGAGATGACCTATTATAATATTTCTTATTAAAATAATATTTTTCTTTATTTAAATTTTAAAAAGTTTTTTAGGTTAAAATATTGTATATTACTTTATGAAATTACAGATATATCATATACTAACTAATTCTTAGAGGGAGGAAGCAAATCTAGACCTCTAAAGTAGTATGACTTTGTTATAAAGTGACACCACTTGACTCCTTGTCTAAGGATGGGTGATTTTTATAAACTCTCTTGTTTGGCCTTTTGCTCTCTTGTAACAATACATTTCACAATTCAGAGTTGGTTTCATCTATCAGCTTTCAATCTTGTTGAAAAGGAGGGATTGGAATCTAGACACAACATACATTCCAACTTCCCAAGTCCAACAAATGCTTAAGTCCATAAACTTAGCACTATCTTCTTTCTCTACTCCTCGCATATTGAAGTTCATTTCTACATTACCCCTAATTCTAGGCCGTTTTGAGACTCAAAGAGGTATTACACTCATGGCCTCCAATATTGACACAGTCATAGACTCACATAGAACACAACTAGGCTCTATTGAATGAACTTTGAGAAAGATTTTTTTTAATCCAACGATATTTTCTGGAACCTTAAATGTTCAACCTTGACAAGCAGTGGCTCATGTAACAATATTCTTTTGACTTTTGGAAAAAAAAATAATTTGCTGAATCTTTCCTGTATATTTTCAATCTACTTTCATATTTGCACAAAGTATGACATTTTTCGTCTTTCATATCTGAAAGAGTTCTCCTTCATATTTGCACAAAGTATGACAAATTTCATCTTTCATATCAGAAAGAGTTTTCTCTGAAGCCCGCCTACCTTTGAAGCATGAAAATGTATTCCTCACGAGGTCTCAAATTGCAAAATTTCACCATAATCCATGGGCATGTTCTTAGAAAACAATTGACTTAGCATTTCTTTCCACTCTTGCTCATATCTTTAATAAAAGGATCCTCAATCAGTTGTAAAAGTTATCATAATTTTGTCCTTGTTGTCAAAATAAATAAACTGCATTGCCTAGAATCATGATTATCAAAAGTTAGCAATGTTAGTTCAAACCTTTCACAATGAGGATGATACTTCTATCCACTTCATTGTTGTAACAAACTATTTATTCGTCCCATGTTGTAGATGGAATTTAGAAATTTTGAGAGAGATCACATGCACAAAGTTTAATACGAAAAACATTAAAAGTATTAGTTTATGTCTTGACGGTTGATTTAACAATATACATTATTATTGTTATTTTAAACACAAGTTATCATAGACTTTAGCTAAAATATCAAAGGTGTCATGATTGGGCTTAGCCAACGAATCATTTGTGATGGGCAATGGTTCTTAGATGGCTAGTTAATTCCATTTAGTATTTTTCTCTTGATGCAGAGTTTCCATGTCTAATATGCTTAGAGGAATGCATAACACCATCTCATCCAATGATGGTTTAGGACCCTCATCTTCCTAACTATGTGACCTTCTTTAGTGCCTTTCACATATTAAAATTTAAGTATATAATCAAAACTATTAACCCAAAAAGATGAAAAGCCATATAAAACATTAAAAGTGTGGTTTTATGTTATTTCTAAGCACATATGCTAACTTAGGAAAAAACAAGGCACTTTCACACAGATTAGTGAAAGTTGAGATGCAAGAGTATTTGAAAGAGAGTTGCCCTATAAGAGGAAGTTGACACTCACATATTTACATAAAACGTATAATAAAAGGCATGAAAAATATAAAAACATCATTAAATTTTAATTTGACGGGCAAAAGAGATTTGAAATTCCAGGGCTGCCGAGACCTTTCATTGTGAGAGTGTACTAGTTACAAGAGAACCGAGAAAGAAGGCTTCCACTATCACATGGGCATACTAAACACGAATGCGAGCAAACACAACCTATAAAATATGCAAGGCATTCCCTGAATTTGACGTGTTTGGTAACCTTTCATAAGAGCATTACAACGATATGTATTTACATAACTCAATTCGAGTTGAATATGTGGTGGGCTTATTAAGTGACAGTGAAATCATCATGACATAATAAGACTCCAACCCACTCAACCAATCACAAAAGATAAAAAATTAAAATTAAAATAATTTAAAAAATAATTTTTTTTTTATAAGGTTGGCATTATAATTTGTTATTTGATTTTTGGTCAACGCAAACTTAATTGAAGAGTCAACTTATTTTCCAGTGCATTATACACTACCCGACAGGGATAATAAAAAACTTACCTATTGACTGTACACTTCAAAATATATTTTTAAAATTCAACTACAATTTTTTATATTTCAACTGTTCTCACAATTTTGGAGCCAAACAGATATGCAGATAATGTTCTTCCTGAGGTTGGGAGAAGTTAACATTTCAACCATATAAATAGTAACAAACAAAGTATTGCAAGAGAGATAAAAATGCCATCAATAAACCATAAAAATGTAGTAGGAGAATTGGTAAGCGCCTAAAAGGTGTTAGCGACCATTAATGTAAACCAAACATGGTTTCAAATGCCATTTTTTAAGTCTCAATAAATTTCATGCATGTTTGATGATAACTCAGCGTCAGGTACATAAAGAATTTAGCTCCTATGAGGTGATTCAATAAATTGTCAATTCTCATATATAACAATTTTTATAATAATTAGATGATTACTTCGATCCCAATAATGATTGAAGAAATTTTGCAGGTTCGAGGTGATTTAGTAAGTAGTCAATTATGGTAGATAATAATTATTTTTGATAGTGAGATTATTACTCAAATCAATGATTAACCAAATGACATTAATTAATTTTGCTTTATCGAAACTAGGTCAATGTAGCATTAGATAAAGAGCAAAGAATGATGGCCCTTTTAGTGGAGGAAAGAAATAAATGACAAAAAAGATAAGAGAGTGTTCAGAATTATTATATGGTTTAATATGGTTAGCCAAATGGTGTCAGATGCATTTAGCTAGAATAAGTGGACATATATCAACATTGTGGGATAGAACGGTGAAGTGAGCTCATTCATTCTGCCAGCTTTAAAAAATTTGAAAGTATTATGAAAAGCATCACACAAGGCAATCAACATTAGGGATTAAACTATTTCATATTATACCAATGAACAAGTTATATTGAACAAAATTCTTATTTACACGTTGTTGGACAATTGGAAGAAGAGTCAAGGAGCAAAGAATGACTGAGAGTTTTCAGCCATTTGTAAGTAGAAGATTGGTTCAAAGCCTGCATCGAACCCCCTCCATTGGAAAAATCTCTGAAAGAGATTTCCAACGGTGTTTGGAAGTTTAAAAATTGAGTCCTAGATCAAAAGTTATGATCTGCCAAAGTTCAAGGACTTGAAGTCTTACACAAGTTGATATATCGAAGGTCAGCACATCAGAGCAAGTTATATTAGAGATCAGAATATTGAAACTTTGGACCACTTCGATACCTGATATCAGAACATCTAAGAAGGCTGAATCAGAGATTGGAGAATATCAAAAGCCCAGAGCATAAGGCCATAGTATCATTAGAGGGCTAAAATCGGAGCATATCAGAATTTCAGAACTTCTTAACATTTGTATTTTGAAAGTTTACGATATTTAGTGTCATTGATATTGTTAAAGCGTCGAGGGGTGGTGAGCACAATTAACAAAGGAATTTGTTGCAAAACCAAGGCTAATCGAAACTCTTTCTCTCTCTTTTGGTAGGAAATATGGCGGTATGGCATTGGCTCCGAGAAGCTAAAGTGGAAATTGATGACATCATGTCGTGACAGTACGGTGGACACATGGCATCCTGTTTTGGCATATTCAGTGGCCCAATGGGGACAAATTAGAGTGACACTTGTCACCTCTCAAGAATCACCACGTGTAGAAGTGACATCAACATACCATAGGTTAGTATATCAGAGAATGAGGACATCATATCTCCAATGCAAATGGCTTTTGAAATTTTATGATAAAGAGGGATCTAATATTATCTGGCACATCATCGTATGGAGCACAAAGGAGCCAAGGGCGAAACAGAGAGAGATAAGAGGCAATCAGGACTCTGCAGTAGCTATGATATAAAGTGGCTCCGATATACGCAATAGTTATGATAAAAAGCAGCTGTGATATATTTGTAAGTTGACGGTCATATGCCTAGTTGTATGAGAAATCAAATGCTCAAAGAGATAAGAACCAAGGGGGCTAAGTACATTGGGGTTGTGTAATATCATAACATTTCGTTTCTTTAAGTTATAATATGTAAGAGCTTTGATAATAAAAAAATCTAGTGAGTTTAATGGATGAACGAATCAACAACTGAATATTAAATGCAATGCGATGATTTTGTTTATGGAGTTAGTTGGATCTTTGTTTTGGAGAATTTGGTATCTACGGATAAATATTAATTCCCTAGATAAGTAGCTATATCTAGAACAACAATTTAAAGTATTTTAGTCTTTTCCTATAAGCAATAGATAAGATGAGAAGATGAGAAGACCTACTTGTAGTTCCAGTTTCCTCTTGTCTCCCTTGAATCAATCCTGTTGCTCCTTCCCGTAATTAATACACTTCAGAAGTACCTGTAAACATAACAGGAAACAAAGAAGAGATCAAACAAAAGATCTATTGAATTTAAGTGAAAGGAATCAGATACAATTCACACATATAAGCATTATAAAGCAATACAAACATATGATAGAATGGTTCAAACACATTATTGAATAGAAGAAGGAATTACAACCATTGGTGTCCGATTCGAAGCCATTCCTCCAACTTTGATACCATCCACATCACATCAAAAGCATGACAAACTTGTAGCATTAAAATACTTGCTTCAAAGCCAAATCTCATAGCAACATTATCTCCTTATATTTCATCATTATCCAGACCCTAATAACTTAGATGAGTGGTCAATTTATAGAAATATGAAGTTTTTATCATAAATGGTGGCACTGAATGGCCTTCCATACTTAGAATTAGTTCCATGGATGAAGGATGCACCTTAACTCATCCCTCATCCATGTTCAAGCTCATAGGAGTTGATAAGTGAGGGAACCTTCTAGATGACTCCAAAAGATAAGAATATTCCCCAAACCCTATGTAAATTTTGCTCAATCTCGCCCAACATAGGTGAAAGGAATCCTAAGTGCTCTGCAGAGCACACCGGCATGCACTCAACTGCTCTGCAGTGCACCCTTACAAGGGCTTACCTGTGCTGGTCCATCTAGAGGCTATTTCTCGATGTCTTCAAGTCATGAAACTGTTTGGGAAGGAGATATTCAAAGGGGTGACTCGTTTATGGCATGTAATGATTGAAATTAGGATTTTATGAGCCTTAGAGCACTAATCTGGATGATGGGATTGATGTGCCAAAATGGATCTGTAACAGCTAGCCCCTAAATCATGAAGTCGGAAAAATGCCAATGTCGAATGAAATGCTTTACGATGTGATGAGGAGGTATCAAAGTGGAAGCTGACCTGAATCAATTACAATACATATATCATTATATTTGATTTTATATGAATTGTTGAGGGAAGGCATACCCATGCTCAACTTATAAACTTTCATTACATGTACATAAACATTCGTCTATAGATATAGACCCATGATCAAAATGACTATCAATGTAAAGCCATTGTACATATGATTTAGTACTCCTGAAATCATAGCCTGAATGGATGAAACTAGATTTGGGGTCTTCTATCTCGTTTAATCGTTCGCTCATGTACAAATAGAACCATGTGAATATGTGATCTGAAGTCAAACATGGGAAGACACCATACGGTTACCAGCCAATGATGTAATTTGTTAATAGATGCGATAGAAATCATCGATAATGATAATGATCCTCAAGGTATTACAATACATTATGCATGGTGTGAATGGATTATTTTATGTCGAACACCATACAAAGTATTTCAGTTGAAGGCCATTGATGTCAACCTATTGCTGGAAGAGAGAAACCTACCATTGATGCATGCAAGCCTCAAGGTACTAGAAGGGTGTTTCTATGTCAACTTCTTGGATAATGTGCTGATGTCGACAAGAAGCAACTCATTGTAGGAGGGCCTTGATGCATCCCACATCAAGGACACAAAACAAGTGTAGTGATTTTAGAAATGGAATGTGACTGACAACACAAGGTTCAGGAATGACGATCATGAAAGTGAAGATTTATGAGTATTGCAAAGGATGAATTTTAACTAAATGACTTCTCCTGAACATATCAGTGACACTATATGAATTGGCAGCATTGACCCAAAACCAAAGTAATGGATAGTGTGATAGACCATAAGTAGATAACCCAACTCAGATAGTTTGAATGAATTTGCAGCATTGACCCAAAACAAAAGTGATAGATAGTGTGATAGGCCATAGGTATGATAACTGTCAAGCAGATAACCCAACCTAAATAGTCACGGAGATGAAGTGAAAGTGTCATATTCAAGAGCAACCTGCTACCATAAGTGGTTTTCTCTTTTTTCCATTTTCCCCAGTCATTGTTGACCAATACCTCTTTATTTTTTATGAAGCTTAAGGAGGATAAAATATGCTTGTTGTATAATTCCACCCTTTGGGTGAATCCATCGCTATGTGATGTTTTAACAAGTCTAGCGAGAAACTTGCCATTGATGCATGAAATCCTCAAGGTACTAGAAGAGTGTTTCTAATTCAACCTCTTAGATAATGTAATGATGTCGACAAGAAGTGACTCATTGTATGAGGGCCTTGATGTATCCCACATCAACGACACAAAATTAGTGTAGTGATTTTAGAGATCAAATTTCACTGACAACACAAGGTTCAGGAATGGCGGTCATGAAAATGAAGGTTTATGAGTATTGCAAATGATGAATTTTAATTAAATTACTTCTCTTGAACATATCAACGACATTGAATGAATTGGAAGCATTGAGCAAAAACCGAAGTAATGGATGATGTGATAGACCATAGGTTTGATAACCATCAAGCAGATAACCCAACCCAAATAGTTTGAATGAACTGGTAGCATTGACCCAAAACAAAAGTGATATATGGTGAGATAGACCATCGGTATGATAATCATCAAGCGAATAGCCCAACCCAAATAGTCGTGGTGATGAAGTGAACATGCCATGTTAAAGAGTGACCTGCTACCATAAAGTGATTTTCCCCTTTTTTCGTTTTCCCCACTCATTGCTGACAAATACCTCTTTATTTTTTTATCAAGCTTGAAGAGGATAACATATTCTTGTTGTATAATTCCACCCTTCAGGTGAATCCATTGCTATGTGATGTTTTAATGATTCTAGTGAAGGTGAAACTTGGTCTTGTCTAGATGGACAAGTTTATCACTATTTGATGTTTTAACGAGTTTAAAAACAAAGATAATTTAGTCCTTTTCATGTTTAGAGAGTTTGAAAAGGGACAAAAAGAAAACTCCACAAGTTCTTTTTCATAAATTAATCTCTCAAGCCCGAAAGAGCGTAAAGTAATACAAGAGAAATGTGTTTCAAATCTATTAATGAGCTAGAAAGGAAAAGTGCTCGACAATATTTTCATATTTCGAGAGTCTAAAAAGAGCTTAAAGAGGACTCCATTTTGAGGAACGAGTGGTGTCTATGATAGAAATTGGTTCTGGTGATGTTGGAACTTCTCAAAACATGTTGATTTATGTGAAGAGGTTCTCTAATAAGACCAGTCATTGCAACTATTCCTCAAAAAGAGTAAAACAACCAAGTGAAAGCATACGATTGGCCAAAGGGATGGTGGCGATGGGACAAAAACAACCAAGGCTCATTTGATAGAAAAGGCTGATAGAATGACAATCACGAGGGTTAAAATGGAGATGGGTTAATTTTTACACAAGCTTGAACCATAGGGAACTGTGCTTGGATTCATTTTCATGTCTACACAAGCTTGAAACGAAAGACTATGCTTTGAAATAGTTTCATTTTTACACAAGCTTGAAATGAGGAAAAATTTTGCTTGAAACTGGTTTCATTTTTACATAAGCTTGAAATGAGGAAAAACTATGCTTGAAATTGGTTTACATGCCCCCAACATGATGAAAGGGAGAGTCTCCTATAACCAGATGGAAGTTGGTGCAGTGAAGCAAGTCGGTTATCCAACACCTTTTTGGTTTCATCCAAATAGGGACAAAGGTGAATGGGGTGATTCCCTTCACATAACCTATAGGGAAACTTGACTTTAACACTAGGTGCATGCCCCCCAAGCTTCATTAAATTCACGTAAGTAGACTAGTCATGGCTATCAGATGGATGGAATGAAGGTTCATTTACGAGATCAAGTGAAAAACTCGACTGGGATTTTACGAGATCCAATCAAAGACTCAACTTGGAACTTTCCTCCACGGGACCTTGTTTCATTTTTTTAATGAGCTTGACACAAGAGAAGGAACTATGCTCTGAGATTTTCTTCATTTTTTAATGAGGTTGACACAGTCAAAGAACTATCCTCATATTCCTTGTTTCATTTTTTAACGAACTTGACACACCACAAGGAACTATGCTCATATTCTTTGGTTTCATTTGTTAACGAGGCTGAGACAAGACCAGGAACTATCGTCATGTGACTTGTTTCATTTCTTAATGAGGTTGAAACAGTAGAAGAACTATCCTCCGATTCCTTGTTTCATTTTTTAATAAACTTGACACAAGAGAAGGAACTATGCTCATAGACACTGTTTTATTTTTTAATGAGGTTGACACAATAAAAGAACTATCTTCATATTCCTTTGATCACAATACATAAGAGGTCAAGAAGGAGAGATTTGGTTTCAATGGCCTCAGTACATGATGTACAACATCTCTGAATTGATCGTCCATTGATGTAGATATGGAACAGGTTGCCACATAATTGACCCATGGGGGGGAAGATACCATTGGTACAAAAGGACCATTTAGGGAAGATGGTTGACTAGAAGCCATATTTGGACCATGAAATGAATGCTAGTCAATGGTGACAATTCTGCCTTCATGCAGGAAACAAATCACTCGAAAAAATGTTGAAACAATAGCTCCCATGTCATAAACATAGTCACACCCAAGAAGTAAATTGTAAGCTAAAGGGCCTAGGACTACCATCACATTCAGATAAATGATTTTTCCTCCCAAAGAAATAGGCAACTGAGGAAGGATCCCTAATGGTTGATTGGTTCCTCTGTTAAAAGCCAACAGATTCTAGGTAACAGGCACAAGCAGTGGCAAATCGAGCGCTTGTCAAGTAGTTGAGGAAAGGATACTCACAGATGCACCTTCATCTATAATAGTGCTCGATAAAATCATATTACAAACCTGTACTATGATCTAGAAAGACACATAAGAAGGAAGATGAAATCCTGTCAGTCGATTCCAATCAAAGGAAATGACTAGACTACTTGGAGGGGGTGCCATAGAAATGGGAGAATTAACCCCTTGAGTTACGAGAATGGGAGGATTTTCCTCTTATCTTCATGGAACAGGAGGATTTCCCCCAAGCTCATTTTAATATAAAGAAACGAAAATAACCTAAGTGGTACCATATTCACTCTCTTTGGGAAATGTACGATTAACTTAAGGTGAAATTGGGTCAACTGTTGCCTCGACCTGTTGATTTGGGTCGGGTATACACTCATAGGATTCACTTTCAAAGAGAGTGGTTTTAACTGACGATTGATTTGAGTCAATCAATTCATCAACTAGTGAATAATTAAGGGAGAGTCTCTTGTAACCAGATGGAAGTCGCTACGGAGAAGCAGGACGATTATCCAACACTTTCTTGGCTTCATCCAGATAGGGAGAATGGTGAATGGGGTGATTCCGTTCATATAACCTATAGGGAAACATAAATCTACCCTTCTATCCATGAACTTTACTACAATTAGTTGATGGTGTGTCACCAGCATGATATCAAGAAGTTGATGACACAGGATGATGTGAACACGGATACCATTATTCCAATATATGAGGAATATTAGGACAATTTCAAAGAAGATGGTCTCCCACAGAAAGTTTGCATGGATATCAAACTTTGTGAGGCTTGAAGGATGGTTTCTCATAATATGTTTCATTCAAAGCAATGGTTTCTTAGTTGCCCCACTGCTAAATTTGCTTCTTCCTCTTCTTCTTCCCTTTCTTCTTCTTCTTAGCCACCTGGTCACTAATGCCAATACTTTCACCAGGTGAAGAGGAAGCAGGGGAGGAAGAAACAATCGAGGAAGAAGGCAAAGGGTAAACTTTAAGATCAACTGGAGATTGATTTTGTCCAGTTGGAGGTGTACTCGATAGCGGAGAAATCATGACATTTTGAACCAAGGAAGTTGAAAACAACTTGGCAAGCCAATGGTAAATCCTGGAAGGGACAATGTAGCCATATAAGGAGCACCAATATTTCCAAAAGGAGGAAAAGGACTAAGATTCCCATCAAAAAGAATTCCTTGATCGGTGGACTTAGTATTTTTTGCCATATGTTTCAACCTAAGATCAACTAAGGAGTGAGCGTGGAGTATGCTATCCATAGTCAATTAAATTTATTTTAATTAAAGTAACATAATAAAGCAAAAGAAGGATAATCTAGGAAAAAGGTTTACCAAGCAACTGTGAAATGCAGAATACCTCCCAGTGAATCAAGAAGTACGGCCAGGCAATCTCCCTGAATGTTGTGTTCGGTGTATCACAGTGTACAAAGTGGTCAGCTCGGTTGCCCAAGGATAGATAGCAAGCTAGTATTGTCCTCCCATATATACCCGAAAGTATGTGGAGGCCTAATCTGTATAAGCATTGTCTAAAGCAAAATCGCACAGCATGAGCATTCTGATATAATTTACGTACTGTAACACCACCCTATATACCCGAAAGTACGTGAACGAGCCACGATATACTCATGTACGTGAAATGAGGTACCACACTCGGAATGTATTGCAGACAAGTTAGCGACAACTACTTTGTTTTAAAATGTCGGAACATGTCTCTAGCTTATAACCACTAAATGTTTTTCATTAGGTGACAATGTTCCATTAGGTAAATTCAGATAAATTTAAGTTGATCTTCTTTAGAATTTTCCTTTCAAGGTTCACCAAGTGATGTATGTTTGCAATTCATAAAATGCAATTAATATAATAAGCATTATTTTCATTGAATTGAATAATGAAAACCTTAGCTAGTAGGGAGAGAGCAGTCAGATCTTTGACAAAGAGCAAAGAGCACATCTAATGCAATTTCCCTCACTATTCCTTTCAAGCATTCACAAACTATAATATGAACGATGCAAGTTTTTCTTCTCGATTTCCTTAATGTGAATATGAACAAAAGGAAATATGCACATACAATCAATCAATCTTTAATAAGAACGAAGACTTTTACAACAGTTCTGTTTCAAAGGAAAAGAAGACTTTACGACACTTTCTTTCAAACAAAGATTAGTCAACTATATTCTAACTTTAACTATAGACCGATAATGACAAAGAAGACATTTAAGAAACATTAATCAATCAAGTCAAAATAGGGCCAGACAAGGAGATATAAATTGTTCTCTAAGACATGACATTCATTGATCAATCAACAAGCAATAAAACAGAGAAAAGTTGGACAAAAACACATTCCAAAGGTGAAAATTTTCCCTAAGGTGGATTAGCACAGGTCAAAGAGGGCCTAGCTGTGCTACAGAGCATTGTCTCTCACTCAAGGGTGCTCTGCAGAGCACTGTCCCCTAACCAAGCATGCGTTGATTCCTAAGAGGCCACTCAAGAGTCATCTAACCTCAATTTTTAACCAAAACTCAATGCAAAAGGGCTGAGATACAATCAATGAATACAAGTAGGGTCTATAAGAATGTTCTAGGATGTGGATAAGCTACTAGGAATGAGGATCTTCCCCAATGAAGTCGCCAATTTGTTTTGGAGAATTTGGTTTCTACGGATAAATACTAATTCCCTAGATAAGTAGCTATATCTGGAACAACAGTTTAAAGTCTCTTAGTCTTTTCCTATAAGCAATAGATAAGATCAGAAGATGAAAAGACCTATTTGTAGTTACGCTTTCCTCTCATCTCCCTTGAATCGATTTTGTCGCTCCTTCCGATACTTAATACACTTGAGAAATACCTATAAACATAACAGAAAACAAAGAATCGATCAAAGCAAAAGATCTATTGAATATAAGTGACATGAATCATATACAATTCACACATATAAGAATTATAAAATAATACAAACATATGGGAGAAAGGTTTAAACACTTTATTGAATAGAATAAGGAATTACAACCATTGGTGTTATATTCAAAGCCATTCTTCTAGCTTGGATCCCATCCACATCATATCAAAAGATTGACAAACTTGTAGCATTGCAATACTTGCTCCAAAGCCAAATCTCATAGCAACATTATCTCCTTACAATTCAATATAATCCAGCCCCTGATCATTTAGATGAGTGGTTAGTTCATAGGAAGATGAAAGAGGTTTTGTCATAAATGGTGGCATTGAATGGTCTTACATATTTAGAATTAGTTCCATGGACGAAGAGATGAGAGGATATGATGCATCTTAATTCACTCCTCGTCCATTTTCGAGCTCAGATGAGTTGATAAGTGAGGAAACTTTCTAGATGACTCCAAAAGATAAGAATATTCCCCAAACCCTATGTAAATTTTTCTCCATCTCGCCCAGCGCAGGTGAAAGGAAGCCTAAGTGCTCTGCAGAGCACCCTGACATGGACTTAATTGCTCTGCCGCGCGCCCTTACAAGGGCTTACCTACGCTGGTCCCTCTAGAGGCTATTTCTGGATGTTTTCAAGTCGTGAAACTGCCTGGGAAGGAGGCATTCAAAAGGGTGACTTGTTTAGGGCATATAACAACTGAAATTAGGGTTTGGTGAGCCCTAAAACAATAATATGAATGATGAAATTTGATGTGCCCAAATGGATCTATAACAATCTGTAATCGGCATTGAGATATGGCAATGAGGACAATAGTTCACAAAGAAGAAATGAAGAAATGGTGAAAGCATTTGGCTGCTTTGTGTGCATGACAGACATATTTAAATGATGGACAGATTGGCCATTCCAAAGTGTTGTCAAGCTTTGTGGAGCAATAAATAAGCATGAGAACTCACAGTAGAGTGTGAAGAGCACCTGAGATTAAATTATCAGTATGAAGGATTACGAAGGGAATCAGTGAACAATTCAACTGTCCATATTTGTGTTTAATGCCATGGCAGAGTTCAATCAATAGACACAACAACAACGAGAGAAGCCATGCCGAAGTACACTTTGGCAATATGGACACAACTAGGAAAGACAACATTGTTCAGTGTGCATGAGAGGATCAAAACCATCGATTGCCATGGAGCAAAGTGGGGAAGTGTGTATTGTCAAATTCCAGAGCAGAGTGAATAGAGAGTGTGCTTAGTAGCTAGAGCACAGCGTTGTAAGAAGAACAATGAGGGAAAAGATGAAGAGTGTGCAGCAGAAAGCTTGTGCAAGAGAAGGTGGAGTGCTGAGGATATGTTGTTGGGAGCAACAAGAAAAGTGTAGCTGCATGATACTAAAGGGAGTCTATGGAGCTGCAGTGAACTGAGAGCAGAAGTTATTTTTCGCAAGCAACCCGATTGGTATTTTCGCTATAAACATATATGCTTCTGTTTTCAGTTTGAAAATTGTATGAAATATTAGAATAGCGACAAAAGCAGGTTGGTTTCTCTTTCCAAATTGGTGCTTGCTAACCTAAAGGGGGCGGTATTTGCTAACCTAAAGGGGTTGGTGTTTCCTGTGAGTGGGTGCTCACAAACAAACTAATGTAATTAAGTAGGTGTTTAAATTACATCATAAACAAACAATAAATTGATTTTTTTTTCCTTTTGGGATTTCACGTAGAAACTCTGATGTCAAAATGTATATGTTACCTATTTCCAAATTGGTGCTTGCTAACCTAAAGGGGGCGATATTTGCTAACCTAAAGGGGTTAGTGTTTCCTGTGAGGGGGTGCTCACAAACAAACTAATGTAATTAAGTAGGTGTTTAAATTACATCATAAACAAACAACAAATTGATTGTTTTTTTCTTTTAAGTTTCCACGTGAAAACATCCATGTCAAAATGTATGTGATACTCATGTGATTGGTTGTATGAACGTATGAATTCTTAAACTTGCTAGTTACTTTCTTTATGAATAAATACTCTTATAAGTAACATAACATAAAAATCACTAAAAACATATTCAGGAAAATAATAAAAAATTTCAGTTGCACTCATTCACCCCCTCTCAGAGTAATTCCTTATTCGAACCATTCCTATCAAAGCCAAGTTCTTTTGAGAAAAGTGTAACCACTAAACATAGATCTATAAAAAATTAAAAAAAGAGTCAAAACGTTTACTCAACCATAAACTCAAACAAAATATCAGTGTTTGATGGGACACACTATGTCTTTTGGAAAATAAAAATGGAAACATCTCTGTAATTCTCGCACATAATGTGTACTACAATTGGCAAATTAAAGTCAAGACGATTGTAATATTAGCGTTTACCATAGTACTGTCAAGTGCCTGCACATTTACTGCCCATTGGTAGCCGAGTTATTTTCAGCGTATTGATTCTATTTCCATTTCATTGAAGTGATGGCAACGCTACAAACCACGAAATTGGCGCGCTTCTCGCGTAAGCTGTCCTTGTCTTTTTGGTTAAAAGTTAAAACATTTATATCGCAATTCTTGTCGGATTGGAGGTTTCGAAGTCCACAGAAACTTGTGCCTTATCAATAAATTTCAGTACATATAGGACTAGGATCACCCACGGTAACCGCCCCCAGATCAGCTTTAATGTACAGGTGAAATGTGCACACAGATTTCATAATTTTATAAACTTACCTTACAAGCCAGATAACACTATTATATGTTTCGGTGATTCCATTATTTTGTTTAGAAATATAATTATATTTTAAATCTCAGTGATGTCTCTACGTTCGTCATCTATAACTTAGGAAATAAAATTTAAATTAATAAATATTCATCAATCTTTTTAAATTTATAGTAGATTCTCATTCTGATCTTTATCATTGAGTATTTATTTATATAAATAAAAATGTTGTGCGTTAATCAGGAGGTGCAACTAGAAAAAATGAGGCAACAAAAGAAACAAAGTCTTAAATTTAGAGTAGATACTCATTCTGATCTTTATCATTGAGTATTTATAAATAAAAATAAAAATGGTGTGCGTTAATCAGGAGGAGGGATTTGAAAAAACCAGACAACAAAAAAGTCAAAGTTTTAAAGAAATATCTTTTAATTTCGTATGTTTATTATAAAGCTCACATATCGGATGAATTATTCATTCACTTTATTCTTGTATTTTGGAAAGATTTTTATATTAAAAAATAATAATAACTCATACTGTTACCATAAACTTTATAAGCTTCATTGTTTATTGATTTCACAAGTTAAATATGTTAATGTGTTTATGTTGATTCAGAAACATCCGAGAATAAGTTTGTTGAATTACTGTAATTAGAATTGTTCAAAATCCTTAAAAGCAAGGAATAAATTATTAAATATTTTTCAATTAAATAAATAACAAGTGAATATAGACATGGTATTATATGAATACTAACTTATCAGTATGATAGATGTCCAATTTAATGCGAAATCAATCAAAAATATAAAAAGTTGGCAGACGCATATTAACATATAATTCAACTTATTTGCAAGTATACTTGATTTTTCCATACCAGGTATTTCCTTTTTTTGTCGGTTTTGTTTTTCCCACATCTCTATCATCAGTTGCTCTCTTTGAGGCATGTAATCTTTCCCATGCATTTTCCTTTGAGTTTAGGATCTGATACTTTTTGTGTAGTTGGAACCATTTTATTTATCAATTTTTTGATCTTTTGATTAGAATCATGCTCCATAATGATGTGGTTTCTACTTTGGCAAAAAAGGCCACCATTAAACATGATAATTTTATCCTGCTATCTATCATGTTTTGTATTATGACACTATTCTTTTCAGATACTCTGCCAGTCCTTATTAGTTGAGCAACTAAAGTTGAAATTGACTTATTAGGTTCTCAAATAAGTAACCAAAAAGCGGGGTCGAGCCGATGACGGCCTTATTAGTCGAGCGTGCTCCAAAAAATATATTTCCATCTCTCTCATATATGAATCACATAATTGCTAATAGCTACGGCACATAAGTAAATATGAAAATGAATTAAAATTTACTCAATACGATTCATTATTTATTTTGCGGATGATAATATATTGATCCACAAAATATGCACGTACATAAATTTTTTATAACTATGTAATAGTATTATCTAAAACTAAATTAATTAAATAAAAATAATTGATACTGATAGTTTAGTTTTTGTCCTAGTTTTTCACAATTATAAGGTTTATTAGTTTGAGCATTTTTAATAATACAGCACTCATCTTTAATATAGCTCTTACATATTTTAAGGCTAATTATTGTAATTTTACATTCGATAATGCCTTCATCAAATTACAATTTTTACAATATTAATAAAAAGATCATGTGCTCATTATGTCTTATGTAGAAGAAGAACATTGGAGATTAACTTTTAAATATATGTTTTACCTCCTCTTCTTTTGTACGCTCGTGCAATTTGTACTTATTACACGTATTTTCTTCCTTTTGCTCAGATTTTATATTGTACATGTTATTTTTAGCTCCATCATTATTTGCGTCTCCTTACCCAATATCCTTTCCTGTGCTTTGTGAACCTTATTTGGGTCTTTTTACTAAATATCCTCTCATGTTCTTTTTGAACTTTATCTAACTATACTTAGATTCTATTGATTGAGTATTTTTATAGACCTCTTAAAGATTAAAGTCGATATCTTTATTTCTTTTTATCACATTATTTCATTGATGCAACCACCTTTTTATTTTATGTTTTTTTTCTATGAAATTGATGGAGTATTTTTATGGACCTCTTTAAGATTAAAGTTAATATATTTGTTTATGTTATGAAACCAATTCACAAAAAGATAGAAAAGATAAGTGAACGCCTTTGAAATAAGCCTTTTCGAGGGGGAAACTTCTTTTACATTACACAAATGAACAATTATTGGATGATATAAATGACAATACCTCCATTCTATATATAGGAGTCTAAGGGATCATAATATAAATAGGGCCGACATAACAATAATAATGTAAGGGCACAATAATAACAATAGTGGGCTTCTATGTGCACAATAATAACAATATGAGGACTACATGGGTACAACAATATAATAAGGGGGTTGTACTATTAACAATAAGGGGCTACACTAATAGTATAGGGGCCTAACATGCCCCTCTCCTTCAAAAAATGTTGTCCTCGACGCTTGAGTAGTTCTTGATGCTTTTGTATACAATTCTTGTCCTCCCACGTGGAATCTTTAGCGGGTAAGTTCTCCCACTTGATGAGATACTCTGAAATTGATCGATTTTGTAGCTGTCGAATTCTTGTTTCTATTACTGCGCCAAGTTCCAATATGATTTTTCCTCTCTCTTCAAGTTCTGGAAATATTGTTTGAATTGGGATCTTCTGCAACTTTTGAATGAGTGGCCACACTTCTTTGTCCTTCTTCCATTCATCCATTGCTTGATTTATCCAATCGGGTTGCATAATATAAATAGCACAAAAAAATGCTTCCACATCTTCATCCTTTCTTAAGAGTGCATTTACAACAACATTTTGCTTCCCTTTTTTGTAGATGATTTCAAAGTCATAACCCAACATATTTGTGACCCATTTTTTATGTTCTTCTAAAGACAATCTTTGTTCTAAAATCATTATCCATTTTTAACTTGAAGTGTCTTCCCATTACGTAAGGTCACCATTTCTTAAGTGCATGTAGTATTTCCAACATTTCCTTCTCATAAATAGCTTGCCTGAGATGTAGCCGTAAAAAACCCAATCGACTACATCAAAACTTCTTTCATGGCAATGTTGATCTACCCATTATTTCATTCGATTTTGCAGCAAACTGACATTATAATTTAAAAGTTGGAGAACTTCTTGTTGATACTCGATGTGATCTTTCGCTTCTTGAACATTTTTCTTCTTGATATGTCCTTCTATCTTGATAGTTTGAGGAGTGGTAATTTCGTCCAATGCATTACAAGATATGGTCGGATTCATTTCTTCTTTCGCAATGTGATCTTTCACTTCTTGAACCTTTTTCTTCTTGATATTTCCTTCTATCTTGCAAGTTTGGGGAGTGGTAATACTTGCCAATTCTTTACAAGATATGGTTGGATTAATTTCTTAATGCTCGATGTGATCTTTCACTTCTTGAAGATTTTACTTCTTGATGTATCCTTCTATCTTGAGAGTTTGAGGAGTGGTAATTCTTTCCAATGCTTTACAAGATATGTTTGGATTCATTTCTTCTTTCTCTGGGATTGGTTCCTAGTGTATATTATCTTCTTTTGATGTTTCTTGATCCTTTTCTTCCTCCTCTTCACAATCTATGTAAAGAAATTTCTTCTCAACGCACTTATGACTTTTAGTGTATTTGCTATCATAAATGTATCAAAGTCCCCTTTCTCTTTTTTCTTTCAATCGTTGTCGCGTAAACCTTGTAGATTGTGAAAAGCTATAAGAAAAAAACTTCCATATTTATAGTTGTAAATGGTAGGATTTCTTGTTTCCATAATCCCTCTTTCAATTTTTCTTACCAACCTGAATGCATTCTCCAATGAATCAGGTTCCCAAAGACGAACCTCATGTTGAATGTTATTATTTAAAGTCCCTATGAAGATATCAATCATTTTCTTCTCTGGAATATCATTTACCCTTATATTCAATTTTTTGAAATCCTCAACATGATCTGCCATTGAACCCTTTTCTTTGATGTTTATCAATTGGCTAAAGAAGGTGTTACTCTTTGTATCCTCATAATGTGCTATCATTTCTTCCGCGAAAATTGACAAAGTGACAAGTTCTTTATGATAACAAAGCCCTTTATACCATAAAAATTGATCTGGTTCTAAATATGAAGATGAAATATATACCTTTTGTAACAGTTGCACCTTGTGTAGATCAAAATATTGCTCCATTTGTAGTATCCAATTTACCGGATCCTTGCCATCAAACTTCCTCATCTCAATTTTTATTGATTTTAGGAGCTCGATCTTGAAATGATTGTAACTCTGTAATTTCAGATCTTTAAGTTCTGAAATTTTAGCTTGTAATAGCCCTCTGAATCCTCTTTCTAACCCCACAAGTCTGATTGGAATTGGATTCCCAAAGAAATATTTGTTCCCAATCTCCCGCGATGACCTAATTATAGACCTTTTCAGAAGAGCAAACTTGTATGAAGTGCCATGGGTCATAGTTTCAACCTTAGGATCTAAAAATGATACCCAAACAACTATAGTCCATCCTCTTTTTGTAACTTCTGACGAAAATCCAATCTGATGATTAAAGCGACAGTTGTGATGATTTTACCAAGGTGAATTGTTTGGAATGTAATTCGGGGGTCTGCAAAAACCCTAAATTCCTCAAATTATATTTCCTAAAATATAGCGAGACATGATCTGAAATTCAAAGCCAAGGTTTAGACTGATTTCTTCACAAATGGTTTTTTCTTAGCTTTTGAAATGTCGCAAAACAAAAAGTATAGCGAATAATCCATGATGACCTATTTGGAGCAGGGAAACCCTAGAATCCAAAGCTCTGATACCAAATGTTATGAAACCAACTCACAAAAAGATAGAAAAGATAGATGAACGCCTTAAAAATAAGCCTCTTCAAGGGGGAAACCTCCTTTACATTACACAAATAAACAATTCTTGGATGATACAAATGACAAGACCTCCTTTCCATATATAGAAGTCTAAGGGGTCATAATATAATGAGAGTCGACATAACAATAATAATGTAAAGGCACAATAAAAACAATAACGGGCTTTTATGGGGCACAATAATAACAATATGGGGACTACATCAGTATAAAAATATAATAAGGGGGTTGTACTAATAACAAAAAGGGGTTACACTAATAGTATAGGGGCATAACAGTTTCCTTTCATCAGACCATTTCATTGATGCAACCACTTCTTTATTTTATGCTTCTTTTTTATGGAATTGTAGAAACATTTTCATACCAACTTTCATGTTCATCATATTTTGGCTTTGACTCCCAAACAAATGTTAATTCAAAATCATAGTCAAATTCAATATTAATTAAAGCTTCATTCATGGGAATAACCTCCATTGCTAAATTCACCTTACACAGACTGTCGAGGCACTAAATTCACGCATGTGTAAGAAAACAAATACATATATCATTTAGAGTAAAGCATATAGCATAGAATACAATACAACATATGCATGGAACATGCTGGCTCTATTATATTAAATGTAAGTTCCTTTCATATAATACATTCATGTCCAAGCACTAGTTCCAATAGCGGAATGTTGCAGAAATGACTACCTGCTCCTCCAAAGAGATGTACTAGCTCTATGTAGTGGAGAAGCCAAGGGTCATTGCAATACTATCCAAGCTTTTTCTAAGATTCTCCTATCGAAGCTAGGCTGACCAAAAGCCGTTACAATGAGTTATGAGGTTCTATTTTTAACAAAGGGTGGGGTGATCCTTCACATTCCCCTTTGTGACATTTCATATACCCTCATGACCCTTCATCTACTCTATGGCTGTTGCATCCAACTAGTGACACGTGAACTTCCACTCGACATGACCCTATATTACAATGCACATGTGCTCATGTGAGATAAAATGGCTTGAGCAATCCATGCAAGAGATCACTAACGCCCGATCCAGTGTGGTGAGATCAACTCTTTGACATGCTTGTGATGGTGAAAGTGGTGAGATGATGCCAAGCATAGTCATCGATGATGGTGTACATGCACCGCATGGTGACATCTTCCTGAAGCGAACTCTTGCCTCCATTGCATCCGGGTGCATTGGTGTGAGCCCCTTCATCCAACTCATTTTATAGCATGTGAATGGTCTTCTTCATGTAACCAAACTGGAAAAACAATGATTCATAGTGTCTGTGTTGATCTTTCAGTGTGCATTAGTGGTCATGGGCATGAACTGTCAACTACATGATGAGCTCCAGTTGGACTTGCCTCTTGTCTTCGTCTTGGTGAATGTGATGAATGGGTTGGATCACATGTGTGCACACAATGACATGCATGCTACTAAATCCCTTGCATGCGATCAACAACACTGCTCACCATGTCTTGCTTTATGCGAGCTACTGGGATGGATCTATAACTTATACGAGTGCGGTTTCATCTGTGACTGCATCTTGCATCCCCTGTTGTTCTTGTTCCTGCTGCAACTCATTCACTTGTATATGCAGCTCATGTTCTTCCTTGAGTTGCTCCTTCAGCACATGAAACTCCTTTTTTGTTCCATTCTCTGTCTTGGCATGATCTCGCATCACCTCATAGCCCGAGTCTCCAACGTTGTTTTCATCATGAGTGGATCTGCTTGAGCTTGCAACTTTGTTCTGCCTACGTGTTTTCAACAACCTTCCTCATGAATTTGTTGCATCCGGTATGCTACCTACAGTTGCTATTCATGATACTACTCATTGTGATGCTACTACCATCATACCTTAATGTACTTGTCTATGAACAACTTGATGTCTATGTGAGTAGGCAAGCTCATAGACACTAGATTGACTACATCCCCAAGTGTACTCTCAACAGTGTCTTCAACTCTTCTCTCTTGGAAACAAATGTACCTGTGCTACTGAGAGTTAGATGATCACTTGCGATACCTAGAGACATCGCAACACTCATGGAAAGCAACTTGTCAGTTGAAAACCAAAATGAACATGAGAACTGAGTTGTAACATACCTGTGTGATTGATCATGAAGGTCGCACAATTTCCACCGGGAGGTTGGGAGAGTGACTGACTGCTAAGATTGTGCAAGGTAGAGTCTGGGCTACTAGGAGGCTAACTGATTACTAGAACTACGCAATGCACAGTCTAGTCTAGCTGTTGGCTGTTAGAATTATGCAATGCACAATCTCAGGAGTGAGATGTTAACGAAAACTGAAACGTTGCTATGAGAAGCTAGTTTTTATAAACACGACAACAAGTGGTCACTGAAATCAAGCAAACAATGTTCATATGAACTGAAACAAAAAAAATTGCTAGAAATGCAACACAAGACATGGAAAGCAGGCTTACCCCAAAACAACTGAGCTTACTGTGTCAACAACTCCTAGATGTGATGTGGGATGCTAGATCTGCAAGGTTGATGTGAGGAATGAGCTCTATAGCATCTAGTTGATGATTTTTGATAAAATCGAGATTGTGACGTACATGCCACAAATCCAGGGAAAGCGACACATGGCAAGAGGTTCTAGAAGGATCCTTGCATGTAACCTCCAATTGCTAAAAATAGATCCCTAAAATAAGGGATGCCTTTGCATGTTGCCTCGGGAGAAGCAATCCATGCATGCAATCTTGTTTTTCTTGGTGTTCGAGGAAACCGATCACCTGAACTACATATGCAAGAGACTGTTGAACTACTAGGAGAAAATCCACATCTCTGGCTAGGAGTTGGGTTGGCTTCTTAGAATATTTGCACAATTTCTGGGCAGAGCAGCTGATTGTTTCCCATGATTGCGCAATTCATGGGCTAAATAGCCTTGCTGAGAGGAATTACGCAATTTTCTAGATGAATCCTAACTGGCAGAATTGTGCAATTCTGGAGCCCAGTAGGGTGCTAGACAGAATTTCACAATTTCTAGAGGGAAGGTTGGTTTCCCTCCAAAACTACCGAATTTCTTGAGGGAGCACCTCAGCCTGCAGTTGGACCAAGTTCGGACAATAACGTGTGAGGGGGACATATCAAGCTGTGATAGATATGTTGAATTTATGCAACAAAAACATTGAAGTTTGTGTACTTGACGAAGCAAAACATGTTGCTGTGAAAGGTTGTTGGGGAGGCTCCAAAATGAAGCTAAGGAGAAATTTTGGAGGGTGTTTATAGCTGCTAAACACTTGGCGACACACTGGTAGAACTCCAACTCAATGAATGGACCTTGTTCATGAAAAGCAAGTTTAACACCTCCGAAAGTATTGTTCAATTCTCAGTTTGTCTTGTTTTGCGCACTTGGTTGATTGTAAGGTGTAGCATCTGCGAAGCTCTTGGTCGATTGACACACATTCAAAGCGAAGTCAACACAGTTGTTTCGATTGGGGTTGAGCGGTATATTGGTGCACAAGAAGTATAGTCGTCAGAGTCTTAGTTCCATCTCTGGTGTTGCTTTATTGCCAACAGGCCTAGACAATACCCCAGTGGAGTCACATAGGAACACAAGCATGGCTTTGTTGCCAGTGAGCCTCGTCAGTACCATGGTGGAGTTGCTTGCATCATCTCTCTGTGCAAGTAGTCTTTCCCCTCTTTTGCCTTATTCATTTTTCATTTTTTCAAATTTTTTTCACTTTTTCATTTTTTCATTTTTCATCTTCATAATTGTGCGTAGCACTCATTCATTTTAGAGAGAGAAGAGGGATCCTGACTAGTTGAGAGTAGAATAGGTTGTTCTTAAAGAGAAGTAGTTTATTATACCTCTAACTTGCATGTTAAGGTTTTCCTCCTCACCTTACTCTACCTGACTGAATTGACAAGGATTAACCCAAAACCAACTGACTAGAGTAGGTGATACTAGTGAATGTGCAAGCATTGTGTTTTCACCAAGGTTCACTTCGAACAATATGTATTTTCGATTGATGTATCCTGGGCTGAAGACAAAAATTTCTTACATAAGAGAGCAGACAACAGATAACCAAATGTTAATAGTTGTACAAGTCCTCTTGTACTTTACCTAGCTTGTTTCAAGAGTCATACATGGTTTCATTCGAAACTAACCTACGAACAAAATAAAAAACAAGCAACAAAGAAAAGCAGAAGCAAAAGTGAAAGAAAAGCTAGTAAGAAAACAAGCAATCAAGTGAATAGACCAACAAAGGAAGTCAGTAAACAAGCATGCAAGAAAATATATTGAAAGCAAACACTACTCCTACTCCTAAGCTAATAGTGAATGGGCCATTTCACGTGAAGTGATACTTCCAATGGAGCCACCAGTGCATTTGTTAACCCATGTTGGTGAAGGCATGGTTTGGAAACAAGGTAGCTGTGTGAACATGAAAACAAGAAAGATGTAACAGTGAAGACAAACACACTCCGAGTTTAAACGCATCCATGAAACAAAAATGAGTGAAAGCAAACGAAATGCATTCTGTGGAGCTGCCATGGTGTTGTTCTATACTCCATGCAGATGTTGAGTGTATGAATTCTCTTTATCTGTGACAAGCAAGAAAACGTAAGAAAGGTAGATCACTTACGTTGTGCATGTGTGCTTGCTGTGTAAGATTCCTCCAATGCATGAGCGACGAGGTCGTGTAGTTCGAGTGGAGGAAGAAAAATCCAGGTGTTTGGTTGATTTTGAATGCAAAGCAAAGAGTGATTAGGAGCCTTGAGTGTTTCAACAAATTCCTCATCGGAAGTGAAACCAATCTCAGGACAGTGAGGGCCTGACATAACCATCAACTCGGGCTAAAGTGCTTCGACAGTCTACGGGGTTTTCACTTCGTTGACAGATATATCATCGTGGACTATTGTCTTGGAGAGATTAACAACAATTGAGTCAACATCATGATGGGATGAGGAAGCAGATAGATCATGACAACAAAGATCAGAAAATTCGCAATGTTTGTCGACATCCTCATGATTTGATGAATCAGGTGCAGGAGTAGATGGGAAGAAAATATGTTGACCCTTTGTGTTTTTAGGAAGGATAGATGACAGATTGGATGGATTTTTCAAGGAAGATGTGTCTTCTCCACACAATAATGACAGACTGACATCTAACTTGTCCTGTGAATGATCGGAAGTAGATAAATCCAAAAATGAGTTTTCATAGGGGAAAACAAGAGTGACAAAATCACAAGGGTGTCAGGATAAAGTGAACCAAGCACAGCTAGAAGAGAGTCATCCTTCACCACAAGTTCTTCTTTATATTCCTGCACACACTCATCATGAATGATGGCATGGGTTGGCTTCATAACACCAACTCCGTAGACAACTTGATCCTCGTTCACAACAGGTGAGGAGTCCGGAATGGAAGAACATAATACAGTACAATCCAGAGGATCAACATGACACGAGGATTGAGGTCAAGTGAACGAATCCACATGACAACCAACAGGCTTGTAGGCCAAATCTGCATAGGTACCAAGAGTAGGTGTGGTGGGAGGATGTGACAGTTCAACAGAGGTATGTGCATGATATTCCACATCACTCTGTGTTGGTGAGTTGTTTAATGAGGTGAAGGTGGATAATCACTTGTGACATCAACTGTGCATGCTCGTGATTGCGCAATTCCATCACCGTAGTATGAGCAAGATTCAAGTGGTTTCAAGAATTGCGGATTTTCAGATATGAAAGGAAGATACCCAAATCTGCCGTTGAGAAATTCCCAATCAATATCATGCAATACTACAAAAGAGTGTTTGGAACTGTTCAATGGATTCATCGGGTGCTTTTGGTAATTTCAGAATTTATTTGTTGAGTGCTTTACGGTCAAAGTGATTGAAAGCAAGGGCTATCTCTGTGACTAGATGAGCAAGAGAATGAAAAGATTTTTCTTGCTGCGTAGCACACTAGTGAATTGGGTGCCCTTGAAGCATGTAGGTGAATAATGTGCAACTCATGTATTCTTCAAAGAATCCATGTCTTTTGCATCAGCTTGCAATGCCGATCGTGTGCCTGACCAGGGCTGCGTGGCCTTCACCATCGAATGTTTTATGAGACAAGTTATCCGAGAGTTTTTCCGAGATGATGAAATCATTTCCATAAGATATACACACCGGAAGAGCAACTTGGTAGTTAGTCATGATAGATATGTGGAGGTTCAAAACAGATGTGAGGACTCAGCTTGTCATCCTTTTAGCACCAAAATTTTGACGGTGCTGGACCCGCCAACATGTAAGGGGATCCCCCAGGTAAGAATTCCCAATTAAATTTGAGATCGTTAAGTGTAGGAGTCGCAGTAGTGGGTCATACAGTAATGCCTTGACTGCGATTTCGCACAGAGGCGAGTAGGATGTCTCTGTTGGTAGCAAGGGTGTGACAGCTGCAACAAGCCAAGGAAGGTGTATGGGAGGTTCTAACGCATTGAGGTTGACGTGAGTGTGCCCCTTGGAAACCTGTAATAATATGTTGCTTGGAAGGGAGCATACCTATGTGACTGATCATTAAGGCCATGCAATTTCTGTTAGGAGGTGCAGAGATTGAGTGCCAAGACTGCACAAGGCATAGTCTGGGCTATTGGGAGGCTGATTGATTGGTTGAATTGTGCAATGCACAATACAGTCTGGTTGATGAATCTTGGAATTGCACAATGCATAATCTCAGATGGCAATGGTTGCATGCTCAGTGACTGCATTGCATAATTTTCTAGGCTAGCAGTGACTTTCCCTGAGAATTATACAACACAATACTAGAGGAAAATCATAGTGAAGAAATGCGCATTTCCTGAGAGGAAGAAATATCCTTCCCTCTTAGCATTGCGCAATGTGGTCTTGGTGAGGCGAAGTGTGGGCCAAGGCTGCCGAAAGTCGCCGACAGGAAACTGAAAGAGAAAGTGAATGCGGATGCATGGTGATGCTGAGTGTAAGCATAAGTGAATGATCATGCATGCAAACAGTGAATGACATATTAAAAAAATGGAACAAAATGCATGTGGGTGAGGCGAGTCACCGAATCGATGGCCGTTCATGAAAAATAGTTTCATGCATGCGATAAGAGTGAGATGTTAATGAAAACTGAAACGGTGCCAGTACAAGCTAGTATGTATCAACATGACTACAAACGCTCACTAAAATCAAGAAGACATCATTCATACAGCGAAACACAAAATGGGCCAGAAATGCAACATAAGACATGGAAAGTAGGCTTACCCCATAACAACTGAGCTTAATGTGCTGACAACTCCTAGATGTGAAGTGGGATGTCAGAGCTACAAGGTTGATGCGAGGAATGAGCTCTGCAGTGTCCGGTTGATGAGTTTTGATAAAATCGAGGTTGAGATGTTCATGCTACAAATCTAGGGAAAGCGACACTTGGCGGGAGGTTTCGAAATGATCCTTAGATGTAAACTCCAATTGCTAAAAATAGATCCCTCAAGCAAGGGATGCCTTTGCATGTTGCCTTGGGAGAAACAAACCATGCATGCAAGTTGGTTTGCTCGGTCCCAGAGGAAACTGATCAACTCAGCTGCACATCAAAAATACTGCTTAACTGCTGGGAGAAAATGTGCATCTCTGGCTGGGAGCTGGGCTGGATACTCATGAGACAGATTTGTGCAATTTCTGGGTAGAGCATCTAACTGTGAATTGCGCAATTTCTGGAGGGAAGGCTAGTTACCCTGTAGAATTGTGCAATTTCTTGAGGGAGTTTCTCAACATACAACTGGACTAAGTCCGGATAATAGCCTATGAGGGGGGTGCATCAAGCTCTAAAAAACAAGCTATCTTTTTGCAAGAAAAACACTGAAGCTTGTGGACTTGACGAAGCAAGACATGCTATTGTCAAAGGTTGGTAGGGAAAGTCCAAAACAAAGCTAAAGCAAAATTTTGGAGGATGGTTTTAACTGCTAAAACACTTTCTTATTTACTATAAGCTAAACCTATTAATATCATTAAGTCTTGTTAAACGATAAACAATAGACTTTCACCATCCTTCTTATTTACTATTAACTAATCTTTTCGTATGAAATTATTACCTCATAGGTTAGGTTAACTTAACTTATTTGAGATTGTTTAAATATATTTAATGCAATATACCAAAAATATTATACATATAATCCTTTTATATCTTAATGGTCAAAAAGCCATAACTTTTATTACATAAACTACAAGTTTATGAAATATATAAATTTGTTTCTCCAATCCATGCTCATGTCTCATAATTTAATCACATTATGTAAAATATGCTATTCACCTTGTCTCTAAATTTGTTGTAAGCAAATTTTCAGCTAGTACAATTTCTCTCTTTATTTGCGAAAAATAGAAACTATGGTTATGTTATTTTTCCACTCAATGCCATAACAACTTATCTTTCTTCAACAATCTCCTTGTTTCTTTTACCAATTTTTTATTTTTTCTTATTTTTTTCCTACCTACCCGGTATTCTATTACCCTCTTTTATTTTTCTTCCATTCTTTCTGATGTATTGTCTTATGTATTCTTTTTCTTCATATCCTGAATCTCTCATTATGCGATAAGGCGTTGTCTTTGAAATCAACCCCCCTCCAGTCTTACCTGTCTTGCTATAATCCATCCAATTTGATGTTAGACGATTCAAATGATTACAACGGTTGGATAAAAATTTCATTATAACTGAATCAATATAGATGCTTTCTCCTTGAAACCAAATGAATAGCAAGAATTGATTACGACCGTTGGATCAAAATTTCATTATAACTGAATCAATACGGATGCTTTCTACTCGAAACCATATGAATAGCAAGAAGATGTTGGATTCCCAGCATCAGAAACTGGCTCTTTCCCTGCTAAAGGAAGCATTCTTACTCTCTTCTTTGGCAGCCCCAAAAGATTGACACGGTGGATCGAATCGCTTCGGTTGGTTTTCTGAACAGACTTGTGATTGCTTCGGTAGGTTTGTATTTTGAATAGACTTGTGGTTTGGTTTTTTGAAAGGTCTCATTCGACGTTTTTGTCATAAATATTTATGCTCTCAGAATTTTTGCAAATGGTTAAATCCTATATAAAATGCCCGTTTCTTTGAGATCCAGCCAGGGAGTGTGAGTTTGTTTTTCACGGTCAATAACGAAATTCACTGTATGCCCTCTATGGAGCCGATTGTGGAGCTGGCCAATTGTAACGATCTCAGCGAAGCCAAAAGGTAGTAGATGTTTCAATGTAATGGTTATGACCCATGGAGGCAAGATTATATAAATAAATTTCTGATATGTAGAAGGTGTTTAACATCCTAAACTTTGGGAATTAATCAATATCTTCGTTGGAATTTATTTTGATTTTTAGAATAAGTTTGTCACTCTTTTAATTTTGTTAACTATTTTAATGCATGACATATAAGTTCCTCACAATTCAATAATCTTTTAATGTTCATTCTACGCCTTCTCGCACGCCTAAATCAACTCCCATCATTATTTTTTTATATATAAGGACCAACAGGTTATTGGGATCAGTTCCATGTTTTTAATGATAATGATGATTATTATTTATTTGAATTAATATTTAGTTTATTATGTTTTAAATTACATACATAATTCATAAAAATTATGGATTTGGAGAAATATAATGATAATGATCATTAGTATTTATTTAAATTGATATTCAGTTTATTATGTTTTAAGAATTATGGGTTTGGAGAATTTTAAAAGATTGATTAGTCCAAGAGATGTATACATAAGTTTT